>PVIU01003761.1:0-138814 GCA_004026605.1 Ondatra zibethicus | reverse complement strand
CATTTTACCAGGTCCAATAACTCACACAACAAGAGATTTCATGAATGAAAGTATAGATATACACAACAGAAAATGAGAAGCTTCAATACGATCTTTGACAGTAAACAAATATCTCAACAATTCAAAAACCATTCCATCACTTTTTCATTCACAGTGTTGTGAGCCAAGAGCCAACGTTCAACTAAGTGGACTCCTTGGGCAGTCATAGTCAATGTTCCACATACATTTCTTGAAAATACAAAAATACAATAAGGTGATTGAGTCTTTTAGAGATAAGATCTTGTGGACCTTGGTCAATGGTTTATTCCTAACTGGCAGTTTAGGAGAGATTAAGAGTTAAAAAAGGAACTTTAATACCTTGTTCGACTTCTTTCACTTGGATTTCATAAAAACATTAGTCAAAGGATGGCCAAGCCACGTTACCCTTTTTTTAATTGCATAAACACATTTGATTTAATTATGAATATAATGTTTCACTTAATATGTAACTTCTCAAGATATTTGCCTTAATTGTTATTTTGCTTTTGGGTTAATGTTTTTAAATAATAAATTTATCTTCCAAAGTAGATTTACGTTCAGAGCAACACTGAGCAGAATATGTTCCCTGTCCCCATACAAGCACAACCCTTACAAGCATTGCATATTTATAATGAACTGATACCGCCATATTAATGTAATGCAAAGTATACATTAGCATTCAGTCTTGATGAGACTTGACAAATATAAGAAGACATATTTGCCATTGTGATACAGAGAAGAGTTTTGCTACCCTAGAAATCTTAAATTCTCCTCATTCACCCCCCCACCTCCCTATAACAACAGATAGTAACTAGTGATAGTGATATTTTCTCCATGACTTGGTCTTTTCCAGAATGTCATCTAATGAGAATTATACAGTTGATAAGCTATGATTCTATCTAGTCAATGGAATGTTATTCAGTGCTTAAGATGAGCAATAAGACCAATAAATGGCATAGAAAAAAGTCTTTGTTGACTAGATATAATCATAGCTTACCAATTCGCCTACTGAAGGAAACTTTGGTTGCTTCTGAGTTTGGGTGTGTGCCTCTTCTGGGTAGGTGTCAGTTTGTAATCCATGTGCATGCTTTAAAGTTTTATTTTCAGCCTATCTGAGTCCCTGGTGGGCTATTATTTTGCCATTTGGAATCTGCTGACTCAGAACCATGTGAGGTTAGAACTAGAAGTGAGTCTGTTGGCTAACCCAGTCTCAACTGGTATGTGAGGTAACTGAGTTACCTGCATGCCAACACTCTACTGTTCTATTCTTTGAAAAAGTCAAATCTTCTCAAATTTGTTCTTGTTTTGTACTTTGTCTTTGGCTTGGAGGTGTTCAAAATCGTGTCTGTTTTTAAATGTCTAGTACAATGTAACGATCTCTTGCCATCTGGGTTCAACATCTGACTTAATCACTAACTTTTGGATATAAGTCATAAAAATGAAGTTTAAAACAGCAAAGTTCAGACTGGGAATGGTCATGGAGAAAAGACGCAATGTTAAGAGTCACTGTGAATCAGAGCCCTGTACTGGTGGGTTTAGCCAAGCGCTGCAGAAACTCTCACCTTGGTAGTTACAGGACTAGCTACCAGACTCCCTGCTCCAGGCATCCTTCAAAACAGAGACCTGGCAGGTAGTCTGGAAAATTGGATGCCAAAGGAGACCTCCCGTGCTGCCCCGCCCCCACCGCTTGTAGAACATCTTGCCAGGAGAGGATCCTGCATCTTACTGCATACTCTTCCCCAAATAGGAATCCACAGCACACTCTTCTCAGGTTAACTTTTTAGGAAAAGTTGGTCTGTATTGTCAGGTCCCGAAGAAATCCCTGAACAAATGGCTGAGGTGCCTCTTAGCACACCGAAGAGCGCTCTAGCTGCCAGGGTCACTCTGTACCTGTGGCTCTTTGCGGCTCTTCTCACGTCCACTTCGTAAGTTTCCGCAGCGGCAGCAGCCTGCTTCTGCCACCAAAGCAGTTACGTCATCACCTCTCGCCAGGTGCCTTTCACCGTCAGTTATGCGACATGTGTACCCGTTAAAAGTGCCCGCCTCCTCTTACCTCTCTTACCCCACTTGTCTCCTACCCCTCTTGTCTCTCTTACCTCTTCTTGCCTCTTCTTCCTCTTGTTCCTTCCATGTCTGTCTGCCTGCCTCTCTCATGTCCCTGTCCCCTTCCCACATGGCCTTTCACTCTTTCATTCTCTCCCTCTCCCCTCCTCCAATAGACCTCTTGCACTAACTCCATTGCAAGTGGAGTGTGTGTTTAGTGGCACCCGCTGAAAGGCATCCACTTTGCCTTTCTTTTTTATTTATCATTACACACACCCTACCGTAAACCTCTCCAGCAAGGGACTTCGCTTCCCTTCCTCCAGTGTCATTCTTACGTGGACCTGCCATTCCTACCACGTCCTCTTGGTTCTTTCTCTGCTTGCTCTTTGAGCTCGCTTGTTCCTATTGGTCTTCCTTGGTTCTCTTGATACCCTCTCTCTCCTCTTCCTCTGTTGCCCCCCCATGGTCTGGTCCAGTCTGCTGGTCATGTTCAGTTCACTACTTTCTCTCTCTTTGCTCTGGACTCTTCTGGATGTTTCTGTCTGGACTCCCCTGCATATCTACAATAAACCCTTTCTCCTCAGCCATACCTCGGCTTAGTTATGGCTTCATTTTCATTCATGCATTCCTTGGTGTATGGAATTATTATCTAATTCTCTCCTGGAAGGTCTAAAGAGCAGATGTCGGTATGAGTGTCTCATCAGTGGCAGAGACTGGCCTGGCACAGCAAGCAATCTTCTCTGCCGGGGGAGAACTGGAGATCCTTTCAGGAAGTGTGCTCTCAAGGAGCACCAGAAAACCCTGCATCAGTCAGTACAGGTGCTTGCAAAAGTTTAGGACCAGCAGAAGAAGCTGGCTTCCAGCGCATAATGACACAGAAAGTTCAACCAGGAGTGTCCGACCACGGAGGCTGTCACTTGAAGTGCCAGCCAAGACCCCTTTAGCAAAACGGCAAGTGGATCCAGAAATCCCACTGTGGGAAAACACCATATTTCCCCCCCCTTTTCTTGTTTAAAATAATAGCCTGAATCCTTGAGCAGATGACCCCCAACGTGCTTCCTGTCTTCCAAAATGCCTGCTGAGTAATGCAATGGACAGAAGTGAATTCATGTCTAGAACTCTGCTGACAAGTATGCTTTTCACTGTCTAGCTTCTTTTACTACAAGTAAGAAGAGGTTTGTTAGCCTACTCAGAGTATGCAGTACAGTCCTTGTGAAAGAAAGGACTGTAATCATTGACTTTCTCTGTCCTTCTGCCTCATCCCGTGTCCCTCTCTATGGCAGGAGTTGAATGCAGCTGAGAGGAGTAGAACGATATGGTGAGAACACAGGGTTGCTGCCGCAGCCATGCATTGTACTGCAGGATTCCGAGACTTTTAACATCTCAGACAACATAACATTTTATGATAGTCTTTATAACAGGTGATAGCTTTTGTACCAAAAGACAACCTTAGGCTAGAAACACCTGGCTCAGCCCCCTGTCAAGTTATTGTACCTTTGAGAGGATTAATGGAGTAATGAGTAAGGGCACATGAGTGACATGTGTCAAGACCGAGTGGTTCAAAGTGGGAGCTTTGAATTGATATCAAATGCAAGTTTTGAATTTTTACCCAGTCAGCCTTTTTGGATGCGGAAGTGTGACTTATTGTTAATATTAGAAGGTGGTGGTGCTATTGCATTCACTCCCCAGCTAGTGCAGCACAGACAGTGGTCAATCCTAATATACCCTAGACATAGGTGACTGCTATAACTACAGTAGGTGCCACTCAGGGTTTACAATGGCCAAGTACAAAAGTGACAAAAGTGACCAAAACTGGTGAGGAATCTTCCCAAAATGTTACTTAAGGAAAGAAGAAGAATGAACCCCACCAGATGAGAAAGTGGCAAAGCCTGCCTGGTAACGTGAGGTGTGGAAAGTGCCACCATCACCTTCTGCTTTTGTAATGCTGTGCTACGTTCACTTGTTAGTTTACAATAGATTTCTTCTCACTTGGGTAAATTTCACCCATTCCTCTTTGCCTCTGTACTCATGGCTGGAGTTTAAAAAGGAAGTATTGAATGTTTCCTTTTTGATTTTGAGTTTAGAGTTGGTTCCCTATACATCCCCGGATTCACCTGCCGAGTGGCTTGTTCCCTGGCAGTCATTCTAAATAAACAACACACTGAACAAGGGTCTGGCATGCTTGTCTGTCTCCTCATACAATGTAATAACCTAGAGTCCATGCATGCAGCAGACTCTGTTTCTCTCTTAGATTTAAATAAACCATCTCATCATGGTTCCTGGTACAAATGACCTAAGGTCCTTACATGATTTTTGTTAAAATTGGCATTTTATATAATATCATTAAAATTATTCATCTTTAAACTTCTGAGAATATTTTACTTTTTAAAAAATGTTGGTGTACATCATATACATTTTATAAATAAGGGTCATGGAGCACATGTCAAAAAGAAATCAGATTTAAGTTTAAGCAAGGCCGTTAATTTTGCTTTCGAATACAGATAATTCCATTTGTCATTCAAATCTTCAGTAACTAAGAGTGTTGTCTCAGTGTAGACACTGGGTATAAGCATTCTTCTTGACTGTGCAACTGCATCCTAGTAGACCTCGGTGATTAGCAAAGGCTCATGGGTAATACGATTGCTTTGCAAGTGAGACTGTAATGTAATACCATTGGTCCAGATTAACTCTCTGACTAAAATGATGCTTCTGCTGTCTTTACTGTGGGAGTCTGCACAGTGATGAGATGGGTAGTGTCTATTTATTTCTGTTCGGCAAACAGTGTTCTCAAAGGGTCTGAAGAACAAAACTTATTTATACAGTGGTGCTTATAAAACCTGCTAATGATATACATTTAAATAAACATTCAAAAATTAACTTTTAAAAAAGGTTTTAAAAACTGTTTAACGCCAGTGAGATGCTCAGTGGGTGAAGGTACCTGTACCAGACCTGAATTTAAACCCTGGGATTCATACAGTGGAAGAGAATTGACTCCCCTAAGTTGTCCTCTGAAACAAGTATGCTGTTTCTATGTCTCTCTCTGTCTCTGTCTCTCTCTCACACACACACACAAACACACACATGTTCTGTCCATTATAAATTCAGTCTAATATTTTATGATTCTTTCTATTTTGTTTTATAATTATTGCCTGATTTGGGGCACAAAACTAAATCCTCAGTGGTTTCTTTTGTCATTACACTGGGTTTTTCCATACTCAGACTCTACTCTTTATTTTCTTGAGCAGCATGGATATACTGGCGTCCATGTCCTAGAAGAATTAAAGGAGAACACAGACTAATGCTCGGGAGATAAACAAGTTAATAACCTAAACTCATTCTCAACCTGATCCAAGTTCAGCTATGAATTTCCTGCAGACACATCCTAGAGAAAGGAAGAAAGTGTTCTCCCTCCTACTGCATACAACCCTAGGCCTTGAGCTTTAGCTCCATGGAAGCGTCCCTCCACCATCGCATGTGTGGTGGCTCCAAGTATCCCGGTTACCTGCATGAACCTTGAATAGCTATGTCCGTCACACATCTCTGGTATTTATTCTTTCTGGATGCTCATCACTAGAAGAGACCCCTTGGATGGTGCATTCTCTTCTAAGAAGAAACGAAAGAGTGAGGTGTGGAGGCCAAGAGAGATTTCTCTCTCAGAAACAGTTGGGTTCTTGCTTGAGGCAAGATGTTTGAAAAGTACCATATAAAACTCTTCTTTCTATTCCCAAATCAGCTTCATATGCCAGCCGAGATGCAAGTAGGGCACTGTTAAAATTAAAGACAGTTTGCCTTTCAACGCAACAGAGGAGTAGCTGACTCATCCTGGACACCCTAACCAGCGTCTCTCTTTGTCTCTCTTGGAAAGCCTGGCACGGAGAAGCATTTTCCATTGTGAGTGTTGGAGAGCCGCCCCAGAAACTACAACTGCTGTGGCCTCTGCAGTTCCCTGATAGATAAGACATGAGGACCCTCAAGAGATGAAAGTAGCAACATGGCCAAATCACATCGGGTGACTGCAACAGAACAAAGCCATTGTGTTGTGACAGATTTAAGACCTACGATGCCACCCTGGGAAATCTGCAGACTGAGCATTGCCCAGTCCCTGCAAGCCTCCTGGGGCAATACCCAGAAACTGGCCTTTATTCCTTGGTGCGTGCAGTGTCGCTTGTGAGAGCTCTGCCCACAAAGCCATCAGATGGTAACAATTTTCAGTCACTTCCAACTTGAGTTGGTTTTGAACTTTAATATGCAACCTAATTATGACTGCAAACACTTTGTTAAGCAAACAAACTTCAAACCCTTTAAAAAAAAAAGAACAACTCTTCTCTGGTCATTTCTACTTGTACAAAGGCTTTAAAAATAAAACTGGGTAGGGAATTAGAGAATCCAGGGATTAAAAAAAAAAAACCTGCCCCAAATTAAATGGCTTTAATGTAATCACTACTTGAGCACTCAGTATCTGATTTTTTTTTCCTTCAAATCAAAACCTGGAAATAAAGCATTCTATGCCGTTTCCTCCCTTTAATGGTTTGCCATCTACCCCAGAACTACAAGTAATACAGCTCTTGCTTTTAAGTAGGTCGGAGAAACTTAATTTTTAATTGTCCAAAATTGTTCTTTGCTTATGTATTTCCTCTTTCCAGATTCTGAAAGACGGGCATGCGAGGCCTTCTCCCACCCCTCTCTCCTTTCAGGTTCCCTCCCAGCATCTGCTTTCAGCCTTCTTGGTCGTGTATCAAGAGCAAGGATCATTAGATAGTGAATGGAAATTATCAGATATGCACTGAGGAGTTCACAGCAAGGGGAAGCGGGCCGTGCACCATGTGGTGAGGTAGACCCTGATCTCCAAATGCAGACCGCGGTCCTCAGCCTTTCTACATTTCCTGCATCCCTAGGCTTCCAATGTTCTCGATTTGCCTGAATAAAGATCACTATTAAAAAGATGCTTTCATTCATTTCTCTGAGTACTGCCCCAGGAAGGAGCTCAAGGCATAGAGAACCGATATCTGATTTATACATTCACTTTAAGAGGGGAAAGCTATAGCAGTAAAACCCCGGGAAGCCCTTACAAAGGCAAAAAGGGATGAGGGGAACATGCTCCCTGTTGGGATTCACCTACAGGAACCCTGAAACCCACATGCACCCCACCTTTCTCCAGCCTCACCAATTTGTGAAAGTAGAAACTGTTGAGGCCCAAATTTTATCTGTGATCAAGCAGGTGAGAAGACTGCTGTCCTGGGAAAGCCTATGTTTGGGATGCTGAGCTATGATCTTAGGACAGGTAATGGTTCTTGTCCGCTACATGCCTAACCCTCTTCCTACCAAGCAGTGTCTTATGAGATGTGCTCCGAGCTTGGGGACACACCTTCACACCAGAACAGTCAGATGTGAGGAGTGCTCAGAGTTTGGGAACACATTCATTGTAGAGAAAATCTTCGCACTAGAGGAAGTAAAGCTTTGGATGCACCCGAGTGTCGCTGTGTGCAGCTGAGTCTTAGGATCACGCAGGTATCCTGGGGCACGAGAAACTCAGCTGAGAGAAGCTGACCTGAACAGAGGTGTGAGGAGAATTTGGGGATTAATGGTATCATTTAAATGTTAGTTTAGGCAAATCTGGAACTACTCATTTCTTGTTACATGAGCTATAAATGTCACTGCTTAAGCCACTTTTAGTTGAATTTCCTTTTTTTTCCTTTCCTCCACTTCCTGTTCCCCACCCCTTTGAGACGGAGTCTTCCGGTGAACACAGGATGGGGCTAGCCTGGTACCAATGTATAAAGTGGGCTCTTCTCAAATGTGACACCGGCGCTGCTTCTCCTGCTCCTGTCTCCCGAGTACTGAGATCACAGGTGTGCCCCGCCAACTCTGGCTACAGTTTTCTTTACTTACAGTTAAAATATCTTGATATCAAAAGTTGGATTAAAACTTTGAAAATAGAACGATGTGAAATTTTATTTCTCTTTAGTAGCTCAGTTAGCAAAAGTTGTTTTGAGTCTTGACTAACTGGAGATACGAAATGTAATTAGCAAATGCCACCCACTGTGCTCAGACTTTGACCTAGGGCCATATTCTAGACAAATCTAAGCCTTTGTTCATGACTCCACCGGGTTGCTAGGCCCGTACCTCCACTGAAATTAGATTGTAGTAAGCTTGGCCAATCAGTGGGATGTCCATCTATAATCTTTCTGTACTGGACTAAATGAAAAATATATATTACTTCATTTAGAAAGGTTAAAAATGATGTATTAAACCTACTATCATATCAGTTTTATCCCAATAAATAAATTGATGGGGTTTTCCTTAATTTTATATACATTATTCTGCAATGGTTTAAAGAAGAAACAACAAAAGTCATTTTTATAAGGTCACGAGAAAATGCCTCATAACCTTTAAAAAGGTTTTTAACTGAATTAAACAGAGTCAACCTCAAATGAAGTTTTACAACTTAACTAAACCAAGTATCTAAAGAAAATGTAGATTTTTTTTCCAGACAGACAAGAAACCCCATTTGAAGAGAAGTTATGGACTGAGGTCATAAAAAGTTTCCTGGACCTAGACATGGGTAGACATCTGCCCACTCTCTTCAACAATGAGTGACATTGTGCTGTTGCACAGATATTTGCCATGTGAAGCCCATCTGATAGAAAAAAATCTGAGCAACATTAAAAGAGTCCACCAGGTTTCCAGACTCCGTTAAGATGAACACTGAGTTAAAAATGAATTGTTCTTACCTAGCCATGCTTTCTGAGTTTCCTGCCTTCACAGACAGGGATCACAGAAACAGCCACAGGACTGCCTTCCAGGGCGAGGGCTGCTGTGCTATCCAGCGAGGTAGAATTAGAAGATGAAGACAGAGCCTAACTTTGGGATTCTCCTGAGAGCTCCATTGTTCCCTCATCACTATGTGGTCTTTGAGCAGCCTCGCCTTGAGTTCAACCCCAGCCTAAATTGTAGCAGCTGAGACATTTGTAGCTTCTTTCTTTAAAAAAATAAATAAATAAATTCTTTGTCACAGCCTTAAAAAGAATGTGTTTCCTTTTCTCTCTCTCTCTCTTGTTCCCCATCCTTCTTTATACCTATATATGCTGCACGAAAATCCACCTAGGATATTTGACTTTAATCAATGATTTCAAGTTCCGAGGAGACGCTTAGAAAACGAATGCATTACTTAACACTAAACATGAACGCACCAAGGGAAAAGTGCTTTCCATTCTGAACAACAAATACACTATGTGCTGTTTGGTTTGGAACATTTTGCTGGAGACTGCAGAGGTATGTTGTAAGTTTTAACACAGAGGTTTTTCCTATTAATGTTGAATGAACTGGTAGGGATATATGGCAAAGGGTCCATTCATGGAAATGGCTACTTGATGGGTCATAAAGCTAATTAAAACCAAATTTTGGCAACAGCATTCAGGATGTGCATGGCCAACTTTGTTTTGTTATATTACCCCAAATGACTCTTTCATGTGGGAAAATATTTTTTACTTCAAAAAAAAAATACAGGAAAGTTTAATTGATCTAGGCAAACAAAACAGTCAGACAAATTAGCACATGATCAACTCCTAGGATCTAAAGCAAATCAGGCTATAAAACCCAAAGGAAATGCAGCAAGCGTTACCTTTCATTGCCGTTTCAAAGTTGGATCTTGTGGAGTTGGTATTACATGAACAAAACTTAACCATTGTGTGGCCATGACCCCAGAGACTAGCACTACAGCTAAGAGATGGTAACAAAGAACATGATGGTAGGGGGTGGGTAGGGAGGAGAGAAGAGGGCACCTATTTATACTCAAATAAATCTTTCCAGCTGCAACAGTGCTAAGACATCTCAGAGCCTCGTTTCAAAGATAGTTGAATTTAGTATACAAATATTTCAATAATAGATGTTATTCAACCAGAGTCATTTATAGTCTGAAGAGTCGCAGAGAAAAATTCAGACTATTCTCATTACTTTGGCCCAAGCTTTCCCTTATGTCTCTGCTCCACTAAATATTTATTAAAACTCTTCTGTGAAGAAAACAGCAGCGCTATGAGTTTCCCAGCGTCACGCAGCCAACCATAAACCATTACACAAATAATTATTTTATCCAAGCGATGACCAAGACTTAAAAGGAAGCTCTGCTGTACTTTGTGAGAGTACAAGAGGGATATCTAAATTTATCTGGAGGTATGAAGTCAAGGAAGCCACGAGCAGACGTGAAGTCACAACAGAGGTTAGTAGAGGAAGAAGCTCTAAGTGGGGGAGAAACCGGGAGACTTCCCAGCAGAAACATAAGAATGGGTGTGGACCAAGGTTTCCTGAAGCGTAACACATGCAAGGGAGCAGAGAAGGTCACACTGCGACTCCAAGGGTGGTGAGCCAGAAATGAGTCCTAGAGACAGCTAAGAACCAGGTCATAGGAGTATGGCGATGTTAGGAATGCAATTTGGAGAAGGCACAGATCTGACCAGCCAGAAGGGACAACAGCTGTCAATAGTTTGCGTGGCACAACCAGTGTGACTGACTGACAGAAGGAAGCAGCTTGCAGAACACGTTTTACACTCTCTACTTGATACCTAGAACAAGAAAAAACAAAACACTGAAGTATTTTCAATCAGGAAGCATCACAGTCTAGTATGAGTCATATATGCTTTCTAGAGCAAACAAGCTTCAGGGGATAAATACTTCAGTTTATCAAGAAGCTCCCCACATCACGGGCAGAGTGCTCTTGGGAGCAAGGTATAGGATGAAGGGTGCACAATATAGCCCTTGCCCTAAGGCAGCTTACCATCATAATCACACAATTGAGAAATACAAGGAGCAGAGCATCCTGCCCCAAATCTGCTTCCCTCTCTCCATGTAATAGAAAAAGAGGCAGTCTTGGCTTTGCATTACAACAGAAATACTGATCAATAGCAAGATTGAATCACTCAGAATCATCTTTTCCCTGCCCTGTAGGTGTGCAGGATTTGCTTCTGAAACAGAAAGCAGGTGTCTATGATGCCTTCATTTTCCACTAGGCCATCAACATACAACCCACCTCTACGGGTCATCAGCACACACCTCTGCCTCCACCAGCCACACCTCCACACACCGCCACTTCCACAGGCCAGTGGCACACATCTCAAGGGGCCAGTGACACACATCTCCACTGGCCAGTGGGACATGCCTCCACTTCCGCATACGAGTCAGAAATCACCCTGGCCTAAAGTCCCCACTTTTTCCTCAGTCTCAGTATTGCCACACACAGTTTAAGTATTGCCAGGAAACACTCTGGTGGGTACCATCCTATGTGTTGACCAAGAAATCAGTTTAGGAAACGACATACTAGACCTGCTCTGTAACTTCAAGCAAGTTTCAAATCCTAAAGATCCACAGGAAACTAAGTTTTTCCAATCATTTCCTAAGTACAAACTCTATTGAAGGTATACAAATTATGCATACCCACAGACAGGACAAAGACATTGTTTTAAACAAAGGTAAGGGTAGAAAAAATCCTCTAAATTTTAATGTTACTGGCATTTACTGATGTCCTATCAGGAGATTTGATGCTCATCCACTGTCAGAGACTTAATGGCTCTTTTACGAGGTGGGCAAAGCAGAACCTGAGCTAGCGTTTCACTGCTGGGACACCTAGGAGGTGGGCAGAGCAAAACCCAAGCTAGCACTTCACTGCTGGGACACCTGAGGAGAGGAAGGCTGGCCCATTTGCACACAGCAACCTTGGTAATCAGCAGAGGTGACAGGCATAGACCTAGAAACCTGGAGCTTTAGTGTGGGGCCATCTCAGTTCAAATCTTGACTCCATTTTAGTTCAGTGATGTGGCCTTCACTTCTCAATGGTAGTAAATTTAATGTGTCGATTTACCTAAACTACAGAACCCAGATATTTGGTAAAACAGAAGTCCAGACATTTTATAAAGGGATTTTTAAAAAATATATAACTAGTATTTTAAATTAGTAGCCTTGCATGAAGCACACCACCCTCTACCATGTGGGCGAGCCTCATCAATCAGTTGAAAAGCATAAGAGCAAAAGACTGAAGTTCCCTGGGGAATGAGAAATTCTGCCTCCACACAACCTGTAGGACTCCAGCCTCAACATTAACTATTATGTAAGTGTTGAGGATGACAGGCCATGGGCTAGGCCTGTACACTCGTGTTTGCCAGCTCCCAGGTGTGCATCAATCACTTAGAGAGTGCAATGAGGGAAGAAAGAGGAGAAGAAAGAGAGATAGGGAAAAAAAGAGTAAGGGAGGGCTTGAGGAAAGAGGAGAGGGGAGAAAGGAGAGAGAAGAGAAAGAGGGAAATCCTATTGCTTCTGTGTCTCTGGAGACTAAAAACATTCTCTAAGCTTCAGTTTCCTCTTGGACTTTCATGGACTCAAAACTAAGTGAAATAATGCCTATCACGTACCTAGCTCAGTGTCAAAGAGATGGTATGTAACTCATGAACTTTGATTATTAATTTGTGGGAAATGCATTTGAACCCACTGCTTTGGTCATTACCCTATTACTTATGGCTTCCCCTTCTCACGATATTGATGTCATCCCCCCATCTCTCTTTCTCTTCCCACCCCACACGCTCCATATACAGATGAGAAACAGATTGGGCAACGTGAAGACCAGTGTGAGGACCCCATTGCTTGCATGGTGATGGCCCGCTGGCTTGTTTCTTCTCTGTAACTGAGGCTGTTTGCTACACAGCCCAAGGATTGCATCTTACCCTCTGTGTCCTTGAATGCAGCTTGAAATTTGTGTCTGATTCTGTCATGTGTCATCTCTGTCTCTGCTCCTTTCACCTTGGTTTCACTTTAGGAAATCACAGCGGCAGGAGGGACTGAGAGAGGGAAACATCTATCAATGACAAGTTCATCGGTCCATTTCCTAGTCTCAGGTAGCTCACTGTTCCAATTTAGATAAAAGGAAACAGCGGCCTTCACTACTGTTAGCCAGTAATGGATTCTCAGCCACCTTTGATCAACTTCTTGTCTCAAACACAGTGTTGGTACATCCTGCTATTTTAGGAGCTTTGGACAAGTAGAACGAGGCAGAAACATCTGAAAATGTACTTGTGGCTAAACTGTCAACTCAAAGTGACCTATAAGATTGGTGCAAATGAAAAGTTAGTCATAACTACCTCACAAGCATATCATGGCTAATTGAAATGGCTTTTAGTACTTTAAATTTAAAATACCAGCTGGACAGTAGACAGCCTCCCTGACAATAGAAAATTCACTCCCTCATGTCTGTAACAGACCCACCAGAAAGCATCTTCTTGTGCAATGCTGAGGGAAACTCAAGTCTGAGGATACAGAAATAATCAAGAGCTGTATTTATTGCTTGTCAACAGTTCCAGAAAAATGAACTAAACTAGAAAAGAAATTGTGTGAATTGTGAGAGCTTAAAACTCTCCCAAAGGAATAAATTTCTGTAACTAATATTGCAATTTTTAGAAAAATTTAATAAAGTTGTTTTTTGACTAAGATCATCTTTGTAACTGTGTGTAAGTCAGCTAAAATCCCCAATTAGCCCTCAGTTTGCTGGGATAAATCTGAGCTGGGTCAGAACCCAGACATCTGGGGGTTTTGTTTGTTCCTATTTTCATTTGTTAAATACATACAACACCAAAACCTGTATGTGGCTAATTTCTCACTTATGAATTTCACTGGATGGTGTATTTCCAAAATGAGAAATGCACTGAAAGCAATGTTCTTCTTATTTATCTTTAAATCTAGCTTTTTCTGGTAATCAGCCAGCTGCCTCTTGAACAGAACCAGGTAAATCACCAGTAGTTTCAAAAGTATATGCCAGCCCAGAGAACTGAAGTCTCAGTAGCCTATGAATAATCTTGTCACCTAGTGTCACAAAGACGTCCTGTCTAAGACTGCCCCTGCTTGCCTGACCATTCTTGCTCACTGAGTCAAGGTTGCCCAGCCCAGGGAAAGAACTTTACAGGCCCTCCCTTTCAGCTTACTGTCACAAACTGTCCCCAGAGCTTGTCCACAGTAACAAAGAGGTTTTGGGCACACGACTTTTCTGGAGTGGCTGTAGCAAAACACCACACACTGTGTGACAAAAGAAACACTACTGATTCACAGTTTTGAAGATGAGAAGTTCGAGATAATTGTGTCAATAAAGATGGTTCCTCCCAGGACCACAAGGAAGAATCAACTTCATATATTTACTGTGGTATAACATTCTTGTTCACTGTAAAGGTTTGTCACTTGTATTGGTTTAAAAAAAAAAAAACACCGATTGGCCAGTAGCCAGGCAGGAAATGTAGATGGGGTGACCAGATGAGGAGAATTCTGGGAAGAGGAAAAACAGAGATGCAGTTGCTAGCCAGACACAAAGGAAGAAAGATGAGAATGCCTTACAGAGAAAAGGTACCAAGCCACGTGGCTAAACATACACAAGAATTACGGGTTAATTTAAGTTGTAAGAACTAGTTAGTAATAAGCCTGAGCTAACATGCCAAACAGTTTGTAATTAATACAAGTCTCTGTGTGTTTATTTAGGACTGAATGGCTGCGGGACCCAATGGGACAGAAACTTCCATCTATGTATTTGTTTCTAGGTTTTGCCTCCAGTATCTCTTCGCTTTTAAATGCCATATTTTTTATATCTTCACAATATATTCTCTGTATTACTATCTTTAAGTTTTCCCTTCTATAGGAACATAAGCCATACTAGATTACAGTATACTCTAATAACTTCACTGTTCCTTGATTACCTCCATACAAACACTATTGTCAAAGCCAGGCATGGTAGCACAGGGGTATAATCTCAGTCTTTTTAAAAAAAACAATGTCAAATGCAAAACCCGCTTTTCACTCATACATAAACGATTGGCCTGCATTTGTCATAGTACTACAGTTTCTTATTCCTACTCTAAAGCAATTTTTGCTTGGTTGTCTCTCTATGTGTGCAAACGCGTGGGCATGGGTGTGGGCACATGCGTGCATACACGTGTGTGTGTGTGTGTGTGTGTGTGTGTGTGTGTGTGTGATTGAAAGCAAGGTCTTGCTGTGTCCCTTGCCTGGGTCCTGTGACCCTCCTGCCTGTGATTCCTAAGTGCTGGGTTTGCAGGTGTGTATCGCCATGTATAACTGAGAGAAATCATTAATACCCCTAATGAGAACTGAGAAATTTCCTTATTTAGTCCATTAGTCTGGGCAATAACTTTCTTTTATGAATGTGACACACTTGCTTTCTTTGCAAATTGAGCTGCGTGTTCTTCCCCCAACAGCTCAGAAAGATCTGACAAAGGGTTGACTTTGCTTCATTTCTTCAGCACCATCTCCCAACATGGCAAGTCAATGTTAGCTATCAGAAGTGGCTAATTCATCCTGAACTCAAATTTCTCACAATAAGGCATAGGCTGGACGGTGGTGGCGCATGCCTTTAATCCCAGCACTTGGGAGGCAGAGGCAGGCGGATCTCTGTGAGTTCGAGACCAGCCTGGTCAACAAGAGCTAGTTCCAGGACAGGCTCCAAAGCTACAGAGAAACTCTGTCTCGAAAAACAAAAAACAAACAAAATAAAAAAACAATAAGGCATGTTTCCAGAACTAGTGCCAACTCTTGACCTTCCAGGAAGCCTTCTCTATTCGGATGCTGTCATCCTCTGTTTTCCCCTTGAGCTCATATTCCATATTCACGATGTAACACCTAACGCTTAATGAATGCTCATGGTGGTTTTCTCTCTTCAAGCACACAGTCAAAAGCAGGTCAAGAAAGTGTTTGGTGTTAACCTTTATTTCTCTTTTCCCTGGGTGCTAGTGAACTCCCACAGATGCCCGGATGTGGAATTCCCTAATAGGCACACAAGACTATTCCCTGCACCTCTGTGGAGATTAAGTTGAGCCACCTCACGCTGACCTTTCTGGCTCCAAGTCTTTTGCTAAGGCCTTGACTTCATGGAATCAATCATGACACCATCTATGTGGGTACTAAAATGCCAGAACTCAGAGAGGGATCCTGTTGATCACCCCTCCAGCCATGGCTTCACAATAAAATCAATACCTACTTGAAACTGACACATTAGAACAATTAACTATGGAAATATTTTTTCAAGCACGTAGTTTTAGAACATTGACCAGATTTTCTTCCTAACTCTAAGTACATGAGTCTCTAAGGTAAAAGGGAAAGGTTCAGGTCTTCTATTCTGCTTGGCTCTCTTTCGGAGTATCTATGTCTTAAAATTTAATTCAAAATAAAATACTATTTGAGTGCTTTTTGTAGTGCAGATCTACAAATGAAAAAAAAAGTAATTCTTGGGGGGAGAAAAGATGAATTTTCCTTAATGGAGGCTTAAGCTTGATGTTTTTCATAACCGAAATTGATTGCAAATGCTTGTCTGTTATTGTGGGTCTGCAGTAAGAATTTAAATGCATTTCTTTGACAGTGTCTTCTCACTCAGAAAGGTGATGCTTCCTTGTGGCATTCAAAGGAACAAATTTCTAAGCACATCACTGGACTTGCTGGCCAGTGGAATAGCAGGGTGAACTGATGAGAGGCTAGTCAGTCTGCTATTGTAGCACACAAGCTGTGGGAGACAACATGTAAACAATCCATGTAGGGTATGGCTTGGCCCCAAAAAACTTCACAACATACACTGACATTGGAGTTCCATAAAATTTTCATTCGTTGTGACATATAATTCCTTTGATGTTTTTTATTTTTTGTTTTATTTTGTTTTTTCCTTTTTTATTTATTTTTTTATTGCTTTATAAATAATACCATTCAAAATTTCCACTTCCTCCCCTCCTCCCATTTCCTTCCTGCTCCTCCACTTACTCTCCCCCTCCCTCCAGTCCTAAGAGAGGGCAGGGTACCCTGCCCTGTGGGAAGTCCAAGGCCCTCCCCACTCCAGCCAGGCTTGGGAAGGTATGCATCCAAAAATGTATCCCAAAAATCCAGTACATGCAGTAGAGACAAATCCCAGTACCATTATCATTGGCTTCTCAGTCTGCCCCAATTGTCAGCCACATTCAGAGGGTCCAGTTTGATCCCATGCTCATTCAGTCCCAGTCCAGCTGGCTTTGGTGAGCTCCCATTAGATCAGGTACACTGTCTCAGTGGGTGGACCAACCCCTCCCAGTCCTGACTTCCTTGCTCATCTTCTCCCTCCTTCGTTTTTCAACTGGACCTTGGGAGCTCAGTCCAGTGCTCCGATGAGGGTCTCTGTCTCTATCTCCATCTGTTGCCGGATGAAGATTCTATGGTGGTATTCAAGATATTCATCAGTCTAACTACGGGACAAGGCCAGTTCAGGCACCCTCTCCTCCATTGCCCAGGGTCCTAACTGGGGACACCCCATGGACACCTGGAAACCCCTCATCTGCAGCTTCTAGCTCCAATGTAAGTATATAACCTGGAGTAACTACGAAAACTGGAAAAGTCAAAGAGGATGTGAGGGGCAATAGAAGGAAATAGCAGGGTACACATGATTTTAGAGGGAAAACTGGGAAAATGGGGGGCTTTAATTAGGGAGAAAGGGGAAGTTAGGTACAGAAGAGAGGACAGTAGAACAACAGTAAGGATTCTGAAAATGTCTTAAGGAAACATTCTATTACCTAACTACCTAAAGTTACATAAAAGTCTCTATATACATATATAGTTTGGATGCAATTTTCCCACCTGGATTAACAGTTCCCATAGACTAACTAAAACCAGGCATAAGAAGCCCCCTTTTGAGCTGCTGCTTAGGGTTGTCCAAGAGACTCCCAAAACAGCTATTGCTGTTTCCTGTTTTCTACCCCAGAAGAGGAAAGCAAATCCCTATTGTTGAAGACACCATGCACTTCAGACATAGGATCCAAAGGCTCCTAAGCAGGATCAGAACTGAAAGCCTCCTCCCTAAGGACTAGCTTTCATGGGACCAGAATATCTCATGAATGTTTCCAAGGTGTGGAAGCAACCAACAGTCCTACCCAGCTATGATGCCTATGAACCACAACAATGACCAGCACAACACGATAGCCTGAAGGGTACAATAGTGGTGCACATACCTTGGTCATAACTAACAGCTTGCTAATTGGATTTATGGCCTTCTCAACCAGGGGAAAACCGTGCTTTATACCAGAAACCTAGACAATGACCTGGGATTAATGAAGTATTGTGACTCTAGGGGGAGACCCTACAATTACCACTTCACTAAACCAGCAGAATCCCTAGCTACACTCTAAATATTTATCCTTATCCCCAAGGATAAGTGTAGTCCTTACCCCTCATCAAAGAAACTTCTCTTTGCAGTAGACAAGACACCATTAAAGACCACAACAGATCAAAATGCAGAGGACAGAGAGCAAGTGGTACCTAGTCCCAGCTGATAAATCTACACCATTCCTGCTCCTAAGGCTTAGTGAGTATTGCAGCAGAGGGTAGCAGAAAAATCATAAGAGCCAGAAGAATAGGAAGTTTTTCCTGAGATTGTGTCTCCTAGAAGAGTCTGAGAAGCTATACTCATGACGTCTTATCAAGATGGCTGTCTAAACGAAACACAAACAGTGATAGCAGCAGAGATGCTGGCGTGGAAAGGGAGAGGCCTGTGGGGCCCCAAGCCTAGACAAGGAACTATGAGAAAATGGGAAACGCTGAGAGCAGGAGACATGGTCTTCCCTAGGGAAGAGGACCCTGATTAGTTAGCCAGTACCAAATTGTCAGCCCTGGGATTGCATACATACAGGTAACATATAGACTGAACATGTTGTGTTTATGTATTTAGGAATATATATGTACACACACACAAAACAAAGAAGAAAAAGCTATGATTTGGGGACAGAGTAGGAAAGATACATGGAAGAGATTTGAGGGAAGAAAGAGGAGGGAAAAACAAAAGGATGTAATTATATTATAATTTCAAAAAATTATAATAAAAAAAGAAAGGTTTAAACCCTATGACCAATTTGTTTTCTGTCTGGATGACTTGTAGTGAGAGATTAAAACACTCCAAGATGTGGTAAGAATAGGAGCTAGCACCACACCTTGGGTGGGTGAAGCCACTTGGCACAGGCACCCCATCTTGCCACACCCCTAGGTGTGGAGAATACCAGAGTACCACACCCACTGATGTGGGGCTCAGTGGCAACCAAACACTGCTAAAGGCAAAGAAGGGAGATTTACACAGAAGCCTCAGGAGGTGATGCTGGGAAGTGATAGTGTGCAGCCAGAATTTGCACTGCAAGTGAAATACAGAGCGTTTTGAAACTTAAAAGGGCCCTGCTTTGAAGATGCAGGGTGCAGCTCATGGGGGTTACCTGTGGTTTACATGGGGTTTATCTGTTGCTGCCTTTCACTGCTGACTTTTTAATTGGTGTCTCTCTTAGGCAATCTGTCTAAAGACATTTCCTAAGTGACTTGCTCCTCTAAGTACTATAAAGGTTTGGAGAGTAGGCAGAAACTTCAATTAGCATTAGGCAAACTGTGGGCTTCTGGTATTTCTAGTAAGCTCGGGGAACTGCCAAATATCCCTGCCAACCTTCCCTGAGCCTGGAAAGGCCTGCAAATGCTTACTCAAGAAAGTGGCTGCCTGGAACAGTAACCAGCATTAATCCTCTCGTAGAATGAGAGAAAATGGTTCAGAAATGGAGACCTGGGGCTTTCTTTTATGAAAGAAAAGTAAGGTCCCGAGGCTGTTGGCTTTTGCAGACTTGTCTGGGAGGGCCAGGCAAGTTGTCGAGAAGCCTATAAATCACCCAGTCTTGGGATGGGGGAGTTGTCCTTGATGATACAAGAGCACGAACTCAAATCACCCGAAGTAAGGGCCACTTCGTCTAGACCGCAGTGAGTGCCTGAGAAGCCCAGAGAAACCAGTCCTAATCATCTGTGTTCTTCAGGAAGCTTGAAAGACACAAAGGCTTTGGAAGATGCTCATTCTAGAAGAAAAGTGCACCCTGCTCCTTTTATGAAGGCAAATGTAGTGATGCATAGCTCTTCAAAACTGCATACCACCACATTTGCAGAAATTCTATTTCATTATTTTCAAGACTGACTAGGTTTTACAATGAATCTATTTTCCCAAAAATGAATTTCAAGAATCATACATAGTTGGTATTTAAGAAAAATGGAAAAACATAGCATGTATATTGGATAGTCAGCATGTGAGCCAGACTTGGTGGTACACATGTTTAACCCCAGCACTCAGCAGCCAGAGGCAGGCATACTGTTGTGAGTCTGGGCTAGTCTGGTCTACACTGTGAGTTTTAGATCAGCCAGAGCTACGTACAGGACCTTGTCTGAAAAAAAGAAAATCAGTGACGTCATTAGCATATACCAGGTTATGGGTTAAAGTGTTTCATATTTGGTACCTTACTTCCCCCAAAGAAAGGAAGGCATTTTCTTTTAGTTTTGGAATTGGTACCAATCACAAAAGTCAAACTTCAGAGGACTGATGAATAAATGAGTTGTCGAGAGAAAGGTTTATCAGAAGGAGTGGTCCCTTAGCTCAATTTAGCTATGTAGAGGGATTTCCTCTTTTTATTTTAATGAGACAACCCCATCCCAAGGTTCAGGTTGGCCTTGACATCATAATCCTCCTGCCACAGACTCCTGAGTACTAGAGTGGCCAGCATGCGCCATCAGGCTAGTGGCTGCTATCGTGATTAGCATGTTGGTAGATGGAGGCACCAAGAGAAGCATTCATCTGTCCTTCAATGATCACCCACATTGCCTGAATCAGCCTCACCCGTGTGCCACCACTAATGAGCTTCTCATTAGAACTGGAACGGAAGTTCAGTCACCTTTTGACTCTTCTGGATTTCAATTTTCATGTACTGTGTATTGTTGGCTGTTTATTATAACTTCTGTCAATCATTTGTTTTGGGCCATTAATTATCATTCAGTATGTGCCAGGTGGCTACTCCACAATAAAGCTATAAGCCTTGCCCTCCCGAAGTCCACTGCCCATCCTCTTCTCCTTAAGACCCGAAAACAGAGACATAGGCCAGACTGAAGTGGAGTCCAGGGAACCAGTTCAGTGAGGGAGCACTCAGTCCTTCAACACGTGATACAGTAAGCCAGTGGTCATTCACTACCCCCACCTGTGAGGCAAAGGATTCTCAAAAGTCAAAGGAGAAAGCAGAAGCGTCTCTGACACAGGAGAGACACCCAGATGGTGAGTGGATATGAAACGAAGCAAAGGCAAATGGGTGCTCACATTTGGGAGAATGTGAAGGTCATATGGAGCTAATATTCAGGTACTTTTATTGGGGAAAATTCCTCCATGTGCCGAGGAGGAGCTTGCCGCGATGCTGCTCACGGCACAGAGACAGTGCAGTGGTTCTAAATAGACAGGGAAGGAAGCTGGTTACCACCCTGAGAAAGAGCAAGGCATGCAGGCAACGACTACAGACTCCAGAACTCCTTAGATAAGAGGTAGCTTCATCTCTGTAGGATCAGCGTTCTCATTTAACAGAAGTTCTGCTTCTGCCATGAAGGTTAAATCAAGCGATTAAAGTACTGGGTACATTCTATACATCCAATAATAAGCAATAGGAATTTGCATTCTGAAACTGCCATGATAACTTTGTTTTCTGGTGTGTGTGTGTGTGTGTGTGTGTGTGTGTGTGTGTTAGCAGGAACTGAACCCAGGCCTTATGCATTGTAGGCCAATGCTCTCATGCTGAGCTATAACCCCAATTATACTTCTCTGACAATATATGAAAACATCCAAAAGACATGGAGTTTTTGGAAGAAGTTTCACTGGAGTGTGGCCTAGCAAAATGGGGACGAGTTCAGTGAGGGTTGATACAGAGAGATTCTAGGGAAACATGTGGAAGAATCATGACAGTAGATAAAACGTCCACTATCACTCATGGACAAAACACAGAGGACAGAGGCAAAAGGAAGGGGGTGTCAGTGGTAAGCACAGCAAACACTCAGGTTCTAGGGGGACATACATGCCACACATAGGAGCTATGTCTTTATCAGAAGGTGGCCTGAGTTCTAAACTGCATCTCATGAGGAAGAGTAATAATATCTCACACTTACGCAGCCAATGCGTAATCAGAGGGTCCATGTGGCAGACTCCACTCAAAGCGCTTCACATATAAATATATCGATGTACTCAATCCTCCCATAATCCCGTGAACTAAGTAACAGCTAAGAAAGCTAAGGCAAGGTGGGGCTAGTGAATGGTCCCAAGGATATGTCGTACCATAAGGCTTCAGAGAGATGTTTTTGTATGGAGACAAGGCAGATTAGAAAAAAAAGAAAACATTTAAAGTAGTTGGGGAAGAATATTATGTTGGGAGACATAGCTGCCAGAACTAGGCTTTAAGGGAGAAAGAGCAAAAGGAGCACATTAGTAGAAATCCCGAAGTTCAGAGACAGCCCCTCATGACCAGGTGGATCTGTAAGGAACGTATTCCTCTGGGGGAAATGCCTTTGTGAATTCACTTGCTCTTTTAACTTCTTTGGCCAGTTCTATACTATTGTCCTTTTTGAAAGGGATGGCTTTACCAGAATGACAGCTTGAACTTTCACCAGTATCCACTCAGCTCTCCTTAACCCCCAAATTTAGACAACTAGGTATTAGGACTTCAAAAAGTCCTCCACCTTGTTTTAGAGGTTTTGCCTTGAAATGGAGGCTCCCTTCATCTAACAACAGACACGTTGTTTTTGTCTTCTGGGAGTTTCACTTTGATGTGTCAAAGGAAATGCCATGAACTCCAGGAGAGTCATCCCCACGTGAGGTGGGATCAGCAGCAGGTGTGGCCCGTGTCTTGCCAGCCTTATCAGTCCTCCTATCCATTTTTGGGGATAAAAGGATGAATGTTTCAAATGCCTTGGCTTTTGAAAGCCTCCATTGCCAGGCGTCCATGAATAGACACTCAACACTGAGGGCTGTGTCAGAGAGAGGGAGCTGACGTGATTCAGAAGCTGGGACCAGCACAGGCTCCTTTGTCTCACTCTGGCGAAGCATGTGGGAAACAGGCGGATGTCCCGAACACCTGGAAGCGTTGGCAGCCACTCTGCAGCTTGAACATTGAGTAATCACCTTCCCTTTTAGAACCTTGCAAATTAAATTCTGTTCTACACGTAAGTAAACAGATGGCCTGGCAGTAACCAGGTCTCGGCAGCAGAGATGAGAATAGCAAACCCTACATTTTTGTTGTTTCTACATTCTTCACACCATGGCCTCAGTGAAATATCTGTTGCATAATCTTTTTTATTGAAAAGCTAAGGTGTCTGGGTCATACAGAACTGACTTACACAAAGTAACAGCAAAACGAAGGCAGAGTTGGAACAGGTCTTCCGACAATGGGCTGCAATGGCCTTGCATCTTCTAGGAACGAAGTCTTCTTTCTGACAAAGGACCTCTCTATACCTTGGGAGTGGTTCCAATTCCCTACTTAGAAGTGGACATGTTGTCTGGGATGCAGACCTCCATTGTATTAAAGGATAATTAGATGATAAAAGCTGAGCACTTCTTGCCTCATTAACTAGCCTTCATTCCTGAAGAAAGGTGTTTTCTTCCTTCTAAGACTTTAAAGCATGAAGGCTGGTGTCCTCTGGCCATCACTCAAAGAAGACAATTTCCAAAGAGATAGGGAATAACAAATCACAGTAAAGCCTCCGGCTGCAGCAATATCACAAATGAGTCAGCCAGACTGTGGTGGTACACCTTTAACCTCCATGCTCAGGAGGCAGACAAACACAGAACTCTGTGAGTTTGAGGCCAGCCTGGTCTACAGAGTGAGTTCCAGAACAGCCTAGGATACGAAGTAAGACCCTGTGTCGGAAACAACAAAACGAAAAAAGAAATTAGTCCTAACCTAGTACTGTTCAGTTAACAATCGCTTTGGTTGATTACACTCATTTGAATGTTTGTTTTGTCTTTTGCTTTGCTCTCATTCAACCAAAAGTCCAGATCAGCAGATGCCCAATTTACAGAAAAGGAAAAATAAAAAAAAGGATTAGTCAGCCTTGTGACAATGTGACAAAATGCTTGAGGGAAATCAATTTAAAGGAAGAAAGATTATTTTTCAGTGTGTAATTCCAGAGACTACATTTAGTGCAAGGCAAGTTGGCCCCATTGCTTTGTGCTTTGTACCTGACCTGAGATGGAATAGGATGGCAATGGGGACTTTGGCCAGACAAGCCTGCTCATTCATGGTAGGGGAGAGGGAGAACAAAACACACCCTGCAAAGACAAGTCTCTAGATGTGGGAAAAGAGGGGGTTCAGAAGGAGAAGGGGGTGATAAGAGAGGGTAATGGAGGTATAATCCAAATAGATTATATATGTATAAAATTGTTAAATAGCATTTAATGCAAAAATGATAAGTTTTAAACGACAAAAGACACACCCTTAGCACCTATCCTTCTTCCTCCTTAGATCTAGCATCCTGGAGTTTCTACTGCCTTTGAACAGCACGACGAGCCGGGAGCCAAGCTTGGGACACATAGTCTTTGGGAAACTCTTCAGGTCTAAAACAGAACAGAAAAGAAACCTCAGTATGAGAGGTTCAGTCTAAAACTTCTAAACATACCCACTGGTGCCTCACCTGCTTTACCACTCCTGGCCATAGCTTTGGTAGCTCATCCAACACCATAAGTAATCTAAAATCTTGGGTGGGTTCAGGGACCCTAACTGTCCTTTACACAGCCTTGATGGTTTCTTCCTTTCTCTGAATTCTAGGTCAAGTGGCTAGAATGTGTGTCCTGCAAGTCCATCAGCTCTAGGAAGGATGGGTGCGTCTAAAGTGGAGTGTGCCCAACCATATTCACAGAACCAAAGGGGTTTTGTCCAGCTTACTCTCTTGCACAGTTCAGGTCGTTTTCAGGACACAGAATCAGTACAGTATAATCTTTCACCAACCTCCAGAGGCTCGTGAGGACTGGTCCATTGCAAGCCCAGAGCTCTTCTCCATGCCCCAAGGCCAGCCATGACAAACTGTGCCCCTTCCTGTCTCTTTCACAGCTAAGCAGATAGCAATGAGATACAAATGCGCCTTTCTTTTCTTATTTACATCAGGACATGGTATTTCAAAGGAAATACTTTGTGTAAACACAACATAAGAACCTAAAAAACATAAAAACGAAGAGGAAAGAAAACTGAAAGAATCTTACTTCTTTTGGTAATGATAAATTCTGAGAAAACTGGGGCTGTTTTGAGATATAAATTCTAGCCTCCCAAACCAAAACAAGTATCTTTGATATTTCCAAATAATGACATTTATGGGCTTGAGTCCATTAAACGGAAAGCACAGGCTCACTTGTCGCCCCTTGAGAACATGCACACAACGACAGTCATGTTACCGGCATATGTGGATTTCACTCGCATGATGTGGCCTCAAGAGCGCTGCTGACATATTGTTGTTTGTTTTACTCAGGATTAGCAGAAAATTTTTGTGGGTGTTTTACGTCACTAGAATAGGAAGCCCTGAAAAACCGTACCCGCCTGGTTGATATTTCTGGAAAGAGAACTCTAAATTATTAGACGAAGGGGGCGGTGCAGTCAGGAAAGAAAGGAATGAGTAAGACTGAAGAAAGCCCCACCAGGAAAGTCCCAGTTGGAAAACTGAATTGATGGCAAATGGGTGGTTTCTCGTGAAGCAGTCAGTATTCAGCTCCTCTTGATGGGGAAGCAAAGTGAGATCCTGTTGCCCGAAACAAAAATGTAACAAATTACAAGAAAAGAGTATTGGGCTCACAAATCTATGCCATACAAACTATCTGTTTGCTAACTGTTTTATATATACTTATGCTCAAATCACACATGTCCCCAAAATATTTGACACATAATACACCAGAAGCAGAGAAATTTATAGCTAAGGAAACTTAGAGAACGTTGAGGTTAGGAAAAGTAAAAGTCCTCAGCACCAGAAACGTGGGACTTTTTATTTGAAGACTGCATCTAACCCAAGCCTTAGAACTCAAGGCAAATGAGGAAATAGGTTCCACTTCTAATTAGCTGACAAGAGGAAACTCACAAGCGTGTCTGGAAAGACAGATGACTTCCAAAATCTTCCAGCTGAAATTCCCCACGTATATTTCTACATAAGAAATATTGTACAGCAAAATGAATATGGATCCTTGATAGGAATCAAAGACATCACATTAAAGCAGAGCTTAGTGATTTTTCTATAAGAAGCACAATAATGTAGTCTTCAGACATTGCTTTCTGGGAACCTCACTCAGTAGAATAAAGCTTAAAGAAATCTGAAATTTTTAATACAGAAAGGTGGCTGAAAAGTAACTCCACTGGTTCAATTTTGGACTCAACAAAACAAAACAGAGGATATTTTATTAAAACTTTAAATTTGGGGCCAGCAAGATGGCTCAGCAGGTAGAGTGCTTACCACCAAGTCTGATGACCTATCTCAGTTCAGTCTCTAGGACCAACAGGTTGGGAAAACTCACACACACAGAGAGAGAGAGAGAGAGAGAGAGAGAGAGAGAGAGAGAGAGAGAGAGAGAGAGAGAGAGAGACACAATTTTTAAATTCATTGTCAATATTTTAAAAAGCATAGACGCTGCATACAGATGTAGCTTTCAGGCTTTGTTATTGTTCTAAGTACTGTTATAAAATACTTAGAGATGTGAAGCCAGTTTTAGCCGTCACCAGGTGGCCACGGGGAAGGCCATTTGTATATCACAGACATGGGAAGAAGGCATCATCCATTGTCGTGTAGCCCGGTTCCTGGTGCCTTTTGCTTGTAGCGACATAGATCTAGAAAAGTGAACAGATAACATCCCTTTGGGGTTACTTTTGTTGTTTTCTTTTTCATTTTGAGCTTTGAGACAGAGCCTCATGTACCTGAACTGGAATCAAACTCCAGGGTAGACTTGAACTCATGATATTCCGTCTTTACCTCCCAAGTGCGAGGATTACAGGCCTCTGTCGTCACACCCGGCAGGATTCCTTTGGAACATAAATTGTTTCATTTGTACTAAATCTAGATAGCAGTCAATTTAGCATTGGGCTCTCAGATGGTACATTAAAAGGCTGGATAATTGATTCCATGAATCAGAAAGCAGGTCATGAAATAGCGTTCTCAGCTACGATCTGATACAGCTGGGCACTGGGGAAACAATTGTCTTAAAGAAGTCATGTGTTGCAGCTTCGGGGGATTTGGAATTCCCACTTCCTCTGAAGACCACGGTGGCTGGCACACAGTCAAGGCAGCACCGCCCATGTTCCTTTTCTTCCTGACCCAGACCTCACTATCCTGATGGTTCCCAGCGCTGTCGTGAGGCATTTGCCTGAATTTTCCCAGCAGTGGTAATGACTTTTCACTGGTCCATGTGTGCTCTCACAGGATCTCTCGCCCTAACCACCCCTCCCCACCAACCAAAGATTTCAATTCCTACTATATATAAGCTTGTGAAAGGACAGATGGGCATTCAGAGTTAACTGACATAGTGGGAGCGAGAGGTCTCAGCTGCTTTGTACACTTAACGCCAAAATGTAGTCTTGTCCTTCTTAGCCAGGCTCAAAGCACCCTAACTGAGTGGTCTCCAGCACAAAGAATGGAAAGGAACTTGCCCAATAGACCATCTTTGCTGATAGCAAGATACTACCTCTGGTTAAGTTATTGTGCCAGGTGCTGTTGGTTGCATGATCAGTAGCAATCCTTTTCTCTTGTTGATGGTTTTCTAGGTGAGAAATTTGAAAGGATAAGTTAAAAGCTCCTGATTGGTTATTTCCTATGTGGTTGCAGGAAGATGTCATCTAGAGATGCAATTATCTGAAGACTAGACATCCAGATGGCTCATTCCTTTGGCTGAAGCTGTAATGGATTTAGACTGGGAATCCTTTTGGAGCTCTGATTCCAATACATACACATAGTCTCACCAGCATGATATTTTCCAAACAGTTAAGACTTCTTTCATGAAATCTGTCTTTCCTAGAGGGAGCATTCCAGAAGAACCAAGCAGAAGAGTCTGGGCCTTAACTGGGTATGGTGGCCTAGATCAGTAATCTCAGCATTTGGGATGCTAAGACCAAAGGGTTGCTATGACTTCAAGGGCAGCCTGGGCTACATAGTGAGATGCTATCTCAAGGGAAAGAGGGAAAGAAAGATGGGGAAGGAGGAAGAAGAGGAGTATGAAGAGGAGAACATTTAACAACGATACTTCAGAAACCCTCCATGATGCTGTGATAGTTACAGCTGTTCCAAGCATGCCCTGGTATCAGTAGATGAAACACAGCCTCACTTCCAATGAGATAAGGGGAAAACTTGCAGGCATGTCCTAAGTCTCTGAAAAACTGCGTGTGATGCACCCATACATGGCCCTCCTCAAAGACAGCTCTGGACTAATGAAATTGCCTGTAGTTCATTTTAGTGAAGGAAAAGATGGTAGATGACATTTGACAGGTCACTTGACCAACTGTATTTTAGTACCGATAGGAATCCCTCTTCTTCAACTGGCCCAGGTTTTCTATTTCTCATTTCTAGTCCTTTATGCTCTCTCCCCTCTCTCCTACCCTCAACCCCAACTCTCCTTTTGTGTCCACATCCCCACATACACACAACTTAACTCAGATATCGCTACCCGGTTGCCCTGACATAACCCATCATAGACTGAGGACATTCTCTGGATTTCAGTTCCAAATTCCTGAAGGTGAAAGTCATCTTGGTTCAGAAAGACAGGACATATGAGCTTCTCGGGAAATCCCATTTGAACTCACTGCTTGGAAAAGGGCACGGAAATTTAGCAAAGCTAATCTGTGTAGTGGAAGCACAATGTCGCCCTTAATTTAGGGTTCAGCTGACATAGAATGGTTCTCTCCAAGGCATCGTCATCATGGTTGCTGCCTTTCTGTTCGCTTAGACACAACACTTGATTTTAAGTCCATCTACAAAGGACTTCTGCATCCACATCATAGATTTTTCATGACCACGTGAAAAGCCATGTTCAAGCATCCTTCCACCACTTGCAAAGTTCACTCACTCCTGACACGATTCTTACCAGAACGCAGAATTTCTAGTCACGTAAAACTATTTCAAAAATTATTTCCCCCAGAAAAACAATTGCAAACACATGGTCAGACTGATGACTGGACTTACATATTTGGACCTTAGAGCAGAAATGTGTTCAGGAGGGCCCACCCTCTTGGTGTCCACTTGCACGATGGGTCGCATAAACTCACAGCTGTCTCCCTGTAACAAAGGTCACACTTCACATTTCTTCACATTTTTACTTCTGCATTTACTTTAAACAGCAATTCATGAGACAAGAATTAATCTAGCGTGTGTGACTCTAACGTCACCAGCAAAATACTGCCCCAGGTGCCATAGCTAGACCATTCCTTTAGTCATGCAGGTCCACAGGGTTTACGAGGGTGGTTTTATGCTCACCATCAACAAGGTTCTTCCTTTACTGCTTCCACCAAATAAAAACCCTTGATGCAGGGCAGCCTCGACTATAAAGACAAAGGACACGCTAGCAGTGGCTGTGCCAGGCCAAGGTGAGGGGATGTGTGTTTTTTGGTGGGTTAACAGGAAGAGCAAGAGCTTTCAGGTGCCTTGTATTATCCTTTTCAATGAAGACAAGAGACCACTGGAGATTCACTTGCTTTAGAATCAATAGGTTAGCAGCTGCCGAGTCTCAACTAGAAGAAAAGAAAGAATGAATAAAAAGAAAGGAAAGAAGGTAGGAATGACAGAAAGGAAGGAAGGAGGGAAGGAAGGAAGAAAAGACAAGACCTAGTTAAAACAGGTTCTAATTCAGTTATTCCTTATAGGTATATGAGAACCAGCTCAGCAACTTCATCCTGGAATATGTAAGATGACAGTAGAAACACATTTTCTCTTTAAATGTATTTTCAGTCATCACACCCTGGTCTACTACTGTTCAATCCAAGTGCTCAAACTGTTTGTCTTCAGCAATTTGGTGATATTTAGACTAAAGTGTTTCCTTAGCCTTTCTTAATCTTCTGAGTGAGAGCACAGCAAGCAAAATCAAGGCTATATATACTCCTTCATTTTTTTCTACTCTCATCCCCTTTATCAATGAAATGTAGACAGATGAGTCTTCTTTTTAAGCATAGCTTTAAAACGGACCTAGCTGAAGAAATGTCAAGAGCCAACTAGCCTGTGATTTGTAGAATTTACAGCAGCCATTGAGATCAAGTGAGATTTTATCTGTTTTTGTTGGGCCTACAGGCACACCTGAATTCAACTTTAACCCATTTCATTATGTTATTATACCTCTAATTTGTCTCTAAAGATGGATAAATGTTACCTACTAAGTAGACTAAGGAGTGTTTCCTTTTTCTATAGGCAGAACAGTTTAAGCACTAAGACATTTATTGTTTTACAGTTGTTGCTTATGTCCTGGTATATCTTTATTTACTTTCAATACCTTATCTCATTGGTGAACAGAGATCAGTTAGTATATTCTTGTCTCTGTTTGTTATTTTAAAAGCACAAAGCATTGACCCAATATATTCTTTTAGTTCTGTAATGGTGCTTTGGAATATCAGCACTTGTTGGGTTATTGAGAGCTTTCCATGAGCGTTGTCATTGCTGTTGGTTCGTTCCACTTCTTCCTTAAGACAGCTATGCTTTCCCATGTGAGCAAGCCACCAGGAGAAAGAGACAGCTTTAGGGTCAGGAAACTACCAAATGCTCAGAAAAATGTGAAGAAATAGTATATAAGTAATATGTGAAGTTCAAGTTACATCTGAAAGCAGTTGCAAAGAGCAGAAATGAACACGTAGTGGTCAAAAGTTCATAATTTGTGACAAAACAATCTGAACATAAATCTCCATTGTGATTCTGAATATAAACAAAAACCTCTTGGAAGCCAAGTTTCCTTTTTCTATGGCTTAGGAACGTAAGAATAAGTACTCCATCCATACAGTTATTGTAAAAAATTAAGAAAGCTAAACCTTTCGTGTGCATAGTAAGCATTTTTCAAGCGTATCTGATGTTGCACCACAAAGGGAGAGCAAATAATGTCTTATTACTGCTCAGGTGAAAAATAGGAGCAAAGCGAAAGTAGTAACCACGTCATTCTAGAAGACTTTTGCCTTGACTGTCACATACCTACCTCCGCCTGTTGCTTCACTTCTTTGCTCTCCTTTACAGGAAAACTTCTCAAAAACAATCTTCTGTGCTCATTGTTTCCATCCCTCCTCCTCCACACACACCCTCCTCCCTATTAGCTTCATCTGCTCCCTCTAACAAAACACGGTCACAGTCAACAGCGACTCCCACCCTAGATCCCAGTCTCCTTGCCTCTGCCTTGCCATCTCAGCAGTCTTGAGCATGCTCGGTCCCTTCCTTCATTGTCTTTCTCGTCTTGCTAAGGACAAAACTTCTTTCTTGGTTTCTCCTCATTCCACTGGCCAGTCCTTCTAATGTTCTTCCTCTGTTTCAGCCCTCAAACTCCTTATAATGCATCCATACTTATGTCTTCAGTGATCTCTTCTACTCTCATGGCTTTATATCTTGTCATTAACTCAAGGTTCCAACACTGACCCTCCCTACAATTCAGACGTATATTCTATCAAACAACTATATGTCTCCATCCAACTACTCGATAAAAGGCTCTAAATTCAAACTGTTCCTGACTAAATGTATGCTTGTCCACTTTCTCTAGACTCGTTTATCTTAGTAAATAGCATTACTGTCAATACCACCTTTTTAGTTGCTCAGGCCAATGCAGGAGTCAAGTGGTCCTTGACTTCAACCTTCCAAGCATAGCTTGACACTTGAGCAAATCCTGAAGGTTCTATCGCTACAGTAAACACACAGAACAGCTGCTTTTCACTTCTTCCCACACTATCCTCATCCAAATCATCAGCCTTCAGGACCCAGAGCCTAGGTTATTGCATCAAACTCCTGGGTTTTCTTCCCTCACAGTAGCCGGAGTGAAATGTTAAACAGCAATCAGGTTACCTTCCATACAAAACTCTTTAGAGACAGCTCTACTTCACTTAGAGAGAAGGATCTGATGCTGTTTGAAATCACCCTCCTGCCGCTGGTTTCCTTGCTGTATCATTTCCATTTCAATGACTTCCTGTGTCTCTGCTGTTGGCTTACCCTCCTTGTCCACCATCCTACTCTAATTTCACTGGTGCCCTCGCTTCTTCAAACACTTTAAGCCCATCTTCTACTCCATAATTACTGTTGTCATTAGCACAGATCTATATTAAACATGCTATAAAGTAACAAAAAAAACCTATGTATTGTCTAGGTTCCCATCAAAATATGAGCCCCAAGAAAACAAATGTTCTATACTAATCACTGTATGAATTTAAGGCCTGAAAGAAACCTCTAGTCAATAGTAAATATGAATGAATTGGTCTTTTATCCAATACACAATTAGTGACATGCAACTAAAAGTTTTAATTTAAAGAAGTAGGTCAGACTTTGAAAGTTTGAGTGAAAATAATTTTTTAAATTAATTTAATTAATTAATTGTCCTCTTGATGCACTTAGTAGCTGGTTTTTCCATCACTATCATTTCCAGCTGAAAAATCACTGCCTTTGTTGACTAAAGCCTACCACTGGTCTGAGTCACAGGGACATGCCACTGAGCCAGTTTTGCTCTGGTGCACCCTGAATGACTCATGGGGCCAATGACAATGTCAGTTTTATGTCCTAGGAACTCCACCTGGAAGTCCATAATCAACTCTCAACTGTGTTCAAGTGCATCTTGCTCAACTTGATGAACTGGAAACTGCTCATTCCCTGAACAAGATTCCTGCTGTATCTTTTCCAAGCGCTTGTGCTGTGACTAATTTGAATGTTAGCATTTTTAAGTGAAAACTCTTTGATACTAAATAAAACCACTTGAAGAGACTTTCAAATGTCTGGATATAATATTTTTTCAGGAAAAAAGGCAACTAAAGACTTGTTAATCATAAACTAAATATACATGATTTTAATTGAGTGTCAGTAGTCCAAATCTATTATTTTAGTATAAAAGCATCTTTCCAAATGCTAAGAATGATGGCATGCTGTTTGAATTTGTGCCTCACGTATTAATGGGCCATATGGTAAACTTACAAGGCATGAAAATTTCCTCCCCTCCTTGCACTGCATGAGATGAGGAAGATGCCAACATGATAAAGCAGGCAGGAGCTTTTAATTATTCCGTATTGTCATTATTTGTATTTTTGAGAACATATCTTAGTTTTCATATTTCATTGATAAAATGTCACTGTCTTTACAAAGGATTTAGAAATATACATTGGTATTAAATGGTGAAACAAAAGGATTTTTTTTATATAAAAGGGACAATGATTCAGTATTTCCAAATATCCTCAGGGAAACAGAAGTAAAATCTTCATGAACTTAAGAACAAAAGACACACCTGGCTTTGAGATGAATGACTTGTCGTTCATTGTAAATAAACTTTCAGTTTAAGGTTTGCCAGGGAAGGCATCCAGTTCATTGACTTCTCCTTCTCAGAGCCTGGAATGACATGAAGAACTTGAGATACCCAGGTACATTTCTCTCTCTCTCTCTCTCTCTCTCTCTCTCTCTCTCTCTCTCTCTCTCTTTCTTTCTTTCTGGTGGGTTTTTTATGATAGACTTTCTCTAACAGCCTTGGCTGTCCTGGAACTCACTTTATAGACCAGCCTGGCCTCAAACTCACAGATATCCACCTGCCTCTGCCTCCCAAGTGTTGAGATTAAAAGCCTGTGCCACCATAGCCCAGCCCCAGGTACATTTTCTAAGGCAATAAATCACTGTGATGTCCTTTATTCCCCCTAACTTGTGTTGTGGGCTTGTTGCTCCGTGGAACATTTGCTTTTAGAAAGACGGAAGTTCAATCATGGCAAAAGAAAGAGCTGTTAGGTTCCTTGATAAGTCTTAAGAGATTCTACATGTGGTGGTGAATGGAGAAAATGCAGCAAGGTTGGGTAAGGGTTGCCATCTGATATCTTGAAGAACAAGTGGGTGACTCAACAGTACCATCACAGAAGTGGGAAGCGAAGACAAGGAGGGAAAAACACCAAGTTGTACTTACTGTGCAATACTTTAGCCATGCACTACCTGTGCGCATCTAAGTCAATCAGATTCAACAAAACATACCCCATTGTTTCTCAGTCACACTGTGACTGCTTAGTACTCACAGGTAGCTAGTGTTTATCCTGCTGAAACATACAAGTAAGCGTTTTATATATCGTCACTATAGAGTCAACTACTGGACACTGTTGACTGAACAGTAGTAAAACCAAACCAGCAAAAACACAGAGATAAATGAGCAAATGCTTGTGGAAAGAGCTGCTGCAGGTGGTTAATTCTGCCTGGAGGGCAGGACACCAGGAGAGGGAGAGTGACAGGTGACAAAGCAGGAAGCAGGAACCACCACGGGCACGTAGACACAGTCAACTTCCTTGACTAATACCACAACTTTCAGAAAGAGTTGAGCTTCTGCCTCCTTGTTATTGGGCCGTCATTAGAGCTGAACGTTTGAACAAACATCCCTTCAATTGTTCACCAATTGTATTTATGAAACCATATGTCTCATGGCAATGTAGGCCATTTAACACATCATGAATTAATTATTTTTCTCTAAAAGAGGGAGGTTGAAGTTTTATTTGGGCATCTTATTCATAAAAAAAAAAAACCTGTGTAACATTTTGCACTTAGAAAGACTTTTTCCCAATACTTTGTTGGTTCTACGGCACAAAGATTGGTATAGCCAAGTGCCTGTTACAGAAATATACACTCGGAGTACTAAGGAAGCAGTGATGCTGGTAGCTGAGCACTATCTAACCCATCCAGAAGTTTTGTCCTCAGATAACTGAAAAGGATTACAATACCATTTAAAATGTGTCCATTTAAAGTATAGAGCATCATACCAATAGTTCATCATTCTTTCGCAGCTTTCAGCTTCCAGAGCATGGAGGTGGAGGTACAGGTCATAAGAGTGGAAGTCCAGCAGGTCATTTGTATTTCTGACTGTTACAAGTTTCCCAAGGTAGTTCACATCATTTAAAGCATCATATGAAAGACTATGGAATTAACAAATCTCTAAGAAGTAAAAGTAACACGGGTATTTACACGGCTTCCATGCAATGAGTCTTAATCAGGGAGCACCCACTCACAATATCCTTAGTGACTTAGTAGCTCTTTTTACAGGGCCCTGTGCTAAATTGTTGTTTATTTTGTAGTTGCAGCCAAACAATTTCTTAATAAAAACCCATGTACTGTCCAATAGATACTCTAATGCTTCCCAAGAAAGGTTGAAATATATTGTATGCCTTGAAACTCTATCGTTGTACCCCAGAATACTCACTACACAGTCTGGGTTTCATATTCTGTGCTTTATAAAGTACTTTCACAATTACTAGCTTCTGTGTCTTCACTTCAACCACTGTGAGACCCCAATAGCTGAGAAATCTGTGACTACTAAGGGCACACTCAAAGTTTTGTTGCTAAGAAATCACAAGTCTTGACACAAATGTCTCAAGACATTGAGACTCAAGCCTTTCCTCCTACTCTGAAAACTGCTGTTTCTTCTTCTACTCAGTGTACCAATAATATCATTTACTACTTTTCAGTGTTTCCTGGTGCCATTCCCAAAAAACATTTATTAAACAGAAACATGCAACAAACATTTCTATGCTCCTTTTCAAATTTGTATTTCAATTCCTTGACTAGATGAAGCATTATTCCAAATTATTTTTATAATAGGTTAACCTACACACACTTACACAGAAAATCCATGACAGCAAGTGCAAATATGCTTTAAACACATCAAATCACAAGGTTTTATGTTAAATAGTAGAAAGGCCATCAAAAATTATAGAATGCTAATAATAATAGAAAACAGTTACTGAAGGTTTAGCATATATCAGGCACTATACTGATTAACAATATTTAAATCTTCCTTGGAATTCATTTACATAATTACTATCTCTTTAAAAAAACAGAATATCTTTTATTTATTCATTGACATGGGAATAATGTATTTTGATGATCTCCACTCCCTACTCACCTCCCACTCCCCCCAGGTACTCAGAATACATTCCCTCCCTGCTTCATGTCTCCTCTCTACCCTCCCACTTCTTTTGAACCCACTGAGTCTAAACTGCTGTCTTTTGAAGTGCTGACTCATCCCCTTAGCTTGATCTTGTGCCTTTCATGTGCAGGTAACCTAGTTGCACTAAGTTCATGAGTTCAGTGGCATGTCACATTCAGAAGACAGAATTTCACATACCTCCTCCCTATTCTCCAGTTCCCTTCTCTTCTCCCTCTACTGAGATGGTCCCTGAGCCTTAAAGTAAAGATTGATACTAATATTCCACTTAGGGATTAACTCTCAATAGTCACTGATTCTCAGTAATTTGACCAGTTAGGAGTCTGTGAATTAAATGCTGACCACTGTAGAGAGAAGCCTCTTGAGCAAGATTGAGTGCAGCACTAATCCGTGTGTATAAACATAAATATTTAGAAGTTAGTTTGATGACAGGTCCATGACTTGCTACGTTAGCAAGACAACAGTAGTAGATTTCTCCCCAGAGCATCTGATATGCCTAGACATGGGCATTTGATAAGCTTTACACTATTGGGCATGAATTCTTTCCCAGGGAACAGGCTTTAAATTTAATCCAAACATGGCTGGTTACTCCCATAACCTTAATGCCACTACTAAGCATTTGTCTTCTAGGGCAGCATTGCAGTATACAGGGTCCATCTCTAGACCATTAATGCCTTCTATCCTCCAGAATCCATCATAGCACCATATCTTATTATGCAAGCTAGCTAGCAGGGAGGAAGTTTTAGATTCAGTTCCAGTTTAATTTTTCTATGATGAAACTCAGGTTGTCAGGCTTGACAGCAAGCACCTTTGCCCACTCAGCAATCTTCTGATCCCTAAAATGGCTTTGGTTTTTTTTAGACTCAATTTTATGAAGCATCATGGTTGCCATATTGTTGTAATCCTATTATGTAGATTGCAATTGATATTTTTATAGCTTTTATTTTCCAGTCTCCTCCTACAGAATACAAAAGCTACTCACCTGACCCTTGCCTGATGAATGTTATAGTCTCTGTGGTAGGACTCTGCAGATATGCCTGAATCATCAGTATCAGCACCAATATACTGTACTGATGTCATCCTTCAGGTCTTGATTTTTGTCAGCTTCCATTTCAGCAGCACTTACCTTAGATGTGTCTTCAAATTCTAATTGATGCCCAAATGAAAAAATTAGGGGAAAAGACAGAATTCCTACTACTGTCCTAAGTATTACTTTTCTTAGGAGAAAAGTAGCCAGTTCATGATAAATTAATTGATTGACTAAACTGCCATTATTTTAATAATATTTCATACTAAGGGATTGACAGTTCATTAAGAAAATCTTTTGTTCAACTGCCAAATTTGTCATGAAAAATAATAGAATGTATAGCATCATGCAATAGATAATTATTTCTTATCCTTTTAGCTCAGGCTATCACAGTCCGCAATAGAAATAAAATCATAGTTTTCTTTCTAAATGTAATTGAGGTGGGTACAGTTTTGTTGGCACCAGAAGAGGCACACCTCCTAGTAATCACACCTTTGTAGATGTCTCCCACAGTGAGCTTGGTAATTTCCATGTTGGTAGCAGCAGCTTAACAAGGACTTGTATCCCAGGCTTTCATGCCCTGGTATGGATATCTATAGGGCCCTTTGCTTTTTGGAAGCCAAGAAACTACATAGAAAATCATTAAGTAGAACTCAATAATCCATTTCCCTTCTCTTTTTCATCTTAAATCCAGTCATAGTATTGAACTTCACAGAATTACTCAAAGACAATATCCTTAGCATATATCAGTTATCAAACTTGGTCTTAAGACCCCTCCCCACTCTTAGCAACTATTAAAAATGACGATTCATTGTCTTTTTATATGAGTAACATCTAGCAATACTAGAAATTAAAATTTGAACTCTCTTTCCATCTCTCTCGTAAAGAGGTAGCTTCTGCTCTCTCTCCCCCTTCTCTCTCTCTTCTCCCTGCTTCTTCCCTTCCCCTCTTTCCCTTCCCCCCATAACCCACTAAATAAACTCTATATCCAAAAAAAAAGAAATTAAAAATTAAAATTTGAAACATTTTAATATGGTATATATTTAATAACTAATTAAAATAACTTAAAAGTCATTACATGTTGATAGTAATAGCATACCATCAACATTTCCCTGCTAATAGAAACTGTATTTCCAAAATGTAAACAGAGGGGACGGGGTGTTGTCTCACATTTAAGGTTCTCCTATTTACTTCAATCTTTTACAATAGATCTGTCTCAAAGAACTCTATATACATAAAACAAAAAATGTTCACAAAATCAAACAATGTTTTTGTAGTGCTATGGAAATGACCTTCACTCTGAAGAGTCATTTATGTTGAAAACCTTCCAATAAGGATCTCAACAAAATCCATTCCAGGAAGAAACCCAGGTCCCCTGCAGGGCTGAGAGGACCACAGCACTCTCCTCATCTCGATACTCAAGGAGCTCTTGTGAGCTTCTCCAGGTTCAGGACAGAGGACTCCACTATCTACCATACCACTTTTCTTCTTAAGTACAAGCCCAGCGGCACCACTGAGGCTCTATGTGCTTCCTCATTCTACTTCCCATGGTCGCCTTCCCTCCACCCTAAAGACCAGCTCAAGTTCTATATTCAAGGTCTATATCCACCCCATCTTCAGCTCCGAAAGAACTATTCACACCTCCACGCCAGCCTAGGGCCCTTTTCTCCTGAGCCTTCAGTTTTCCGTAAGGAAGAAACATCTGTGTCCCCTACGACTAACTATCACTTCCTTTTGCAAAGTTGTAATCGAACTCTTAAGAATGAAAATGACTCAGCCAGGGGGTGGTGGCGCATACCTTTAATCCTAACACTCGGGAGGCAGAGGCAGGCGGATCTCTGTGAGTTTGAGGCCAGCCTGGTCTACAAGAGCTAGTTCCAGGACAGGCTCCAAAACTACAGAGAAACCCTGTTTTGGAAAAAAAAAAAAAGAACGGAAATGACCCTGACTCAAAAACCGATATCACGTAGTACTGAAAATCCAAGTTATAGAGAGCTCACCATGATCTCTTTATTATATAAATGTATTATTAACAACAATACCAAAAGCCAAACTAGTGACATACAATGTATCCTGTGCTATCAGACTGTAGTGACAGCAAAGACAAAGCAATGTTAAGTGTCTTTCATGTTGCTAAAGGAACTTAAGGTCCTTAGCAACATTTACGTATAAACTGTATGTAAGAATCTGATGAGTTAGGATGCAATAGGACAAAACCCAAAACAGAACAGAATATGGCTCATGGCTGAGTTCAAAATAAGGTCTATCATTTCCTACCAATGAGTTTGGGGTGTTTATTTCAGCATATGTCTGCTCAGTATCCTCAACTGTAAAATGGGGATAATAGTTTCCACCACGGTATATTAAGGATTTAGAGGGTTAATATCTTTAAGGTACTTAGAATAGTCTCTGGGGTATACTATGTATTATAAATATTTATTAAATACAATATAAAAGTGTGTGTGTGTGTTAGATTATAATAAAAAAATCTTGGAAAAACACAAAGCTAAAGGAGGTGAGAAAATCTTTGGTGGGCATAGTATACAAAGCTAAAGAACTGTTTGTGTTTGGGGGGAGATATTCTTGGGTAGGAAACATAGCATGTAGGGTTGGCTTTAAGTCTGTCCTTCCACAGTTTGGGGGGAGGAAGGAGAATATTAAACTGGGGAGAAAGTTGTGTTACCTTACATAAGATTCTCTGTACTCAAAGTCTCTTTATCAAGACCCATAGGTTTTAAAAACCATGCCTGGCTGTGATAAAAACAGATGTGCGAGCAGGAAGCGCAGCCCAGCTAGCTAAAAGGACTGTTGGGCAACTCAGTTTATTAATGACATGTTCAATATAGTAACCATTTGCAGATGATCATGAAAATAGATCCCCAACAGTCATTTCTTTTAGTTGTTATTGTTACCAAGTTTCATCTCAAAAATCTCTTCAAACAGCCAACCCAGCAGGGCTGAAAGCAAGTTACGCTTGGGCAATTGTTAACTCTGGATGAGCAGAAGCGGGGCGGTCACATGGTTGATCCATCTCTGTTGTTTGGTGAAGGGTGGCACAAAGACGGTGTCTCTACTAATGCTCTGGGCTATGCTGAGGTCAGCTTGAATGCTTATGTCTGGCTTTTACAACCAGATAAAGATTTTAACCTAGCAACCTTGTCATGATGTGAGAGCATCCCTAGGGACGATTCCTTTGTGACATGGTACTATTCAAATCCACCTGAACTGGTATGGAACAGAAGCGAGAATACACAGTAACAAAGATGGAGGTTGGTTATAGGCAACTTCACTTAAATCTCAGGGTCAATGAAACACCCAAAAGCCCTACATGGAAAATCTATACCGTTAATATGGAAATGTAATCCAGAATGAAAATTTTAAGGAACTTTAAGTATCAAGAGTCAAAGAGTTGTCTTAAAGTAGGCAGTGTGTTGTAATTAGTTTTCATTCTATAGTCAAAGCAAGTAAACAAAAAAAAAGTAAGTAACTGGGCTCATCTAGGCTCATGCAGTTAATCAAAGACAAGAAAAGCTGATGCGAGAGTTGCGTAGCCATCTTAGTGCTGTGTTGCTTGGCGCATTCTCTACCTTCATTTTCATTATTTGAGATTATGGTGTATTTTACAAGTCAAGTATCAGATGGGCTCACACAGATTGTGTCTGACAGACAGATGTACCAGTAACCTGGAGGGCAAATCAACTGACTTCCAGCCCATGAAACTGAATCTGTTGGTATGGTGTCAGTGTAAACTGCCTGAACATTCCACACCGAAGCCTAGCAATGCTACAAAATACTTTCCTTGGACTTCCTGGTGATTCAGACAGCGGACATCTACCCAACGCCTGGTTTGGAAAGATGATCAACAGGTTTGTTACTGTTGTGTCTCATAGAGTGTCAGTCACAAGGTGTTCATGGAGGAGTAAGTTGTTTTCATTTTCTTTTTTTTTTTTTAATGACATATTTCCATGTCGTTAGGAAGGGGTGTGCCCATTCACATCTGTAGGTATGACACTAGGAAGGCTGGCAGTAGAGTGAAACCCATGGAGCAATGATCTTAAGCACAGGTGCTTGTCACAATGCCTATTATTAGATTCATGAGATACAGTAAGAAGTCCTGTTGCAAAATGGCAGGATGGAAGGCCAGTTTCCCTGACAAAGTGCAAAGGCATGCTATAAACACTTGCATGTACAAACAGCCTTAGCAGCAACCACAACCAGGAGAAAAATTAGAGGAGATTTTCCACAACAAAGGAAGTATTGTTCTCCTGTGGCCATCCTTAAATTCGTCCTTTGTTGGACAAGACGTTTAGGCTCCACTGTGGAGCTGCGGTGTCCCACCCAGCATTCTCCCTGTGGGCCACAGTGATGGAATAAATTGATTCACAGTGAATTGTTTCTTCTGAGGATCCTACTTCTTCAGTTCTTTAGCAAAGAGTTCCCCAAAGAACAATGAGGTACCATGGACCAGGCTGGAAGTCGTAAAGCAGACATGGGCAGAGCCAGTTCTCTGAAAGGCTGGCACCCTGTCTGACCTGGGGCAGGAGAACCACCTCCAGGCTCCTGTTTATTCATCAGATGGTGGGGCTGCCTGGACTGGACCTTGACGACGACTACCATATACAAACCTACAGCCCTCCCTTTCATGAAACTGGCAGTTTGTTTTCCTTCAAGGTACGAAAAGCCAAAACCTGTTTGCTCGGGGAAATTAAAAGCTTGCACGAAAATGTATCTTGGTTGTGTAACAGACAAGGACGGTGCCAGACAACTGTCTGGCTTTGTGTAAAGTCAGAGGGGAATTACATGAATAAGGATAACAGGGAATTTGGGTAAACCCTCCTGCCGGGGAGGCTTCTACCACCCCATGACTCTACAAATGCTCTCTCTCCACCCACGACCACTGCCAGCTGGCACATTACTCATCTCTGCCACGTCATCAAGGTGTGCCCAGACTGATTTTTGCCATCTTGGTATCAAAGTACATGTGATTTTAAAATATCTGTTAATTTTTTTTTGGCACTATAATACAGAATACAGAAAATCAAGAATATAATAATTTGGTATACTCTAATCAGTGCTAGACATGGAAGACATAAACATTGAATAGACATGGTCCCAGGCTTCAAGGGGTTCAGTCGACAAGCCTGAGAGACGAACAAGCGATACAGGCTCCATATAGCACTGGGAGTAAAACATAACAATCAGAGGTCACAGCACTCACCTAAAATGCCCAGGTGTGTCTGTGGCATTGCTCTGGATTAGTTTGAAAGTGCTAGAAATCTTCCCGACTGAGATATGGTTCCCTAGAGGGCTAGTCACACCTCACTCCTTACCTGGTCAGGTAAGGACGGAAGAAATAGGTGTACGTGGGGTTCTGAGTGGTGCGATTTGGTGTTAAGTTCACTTAAGCTTATAAAGCTTGTTTCTGAAAGAACTTCCTGTAAACAAGGTGCCGTGACTGCTCCAGCTCATGATGAATAAATGAAATAGCTGATCAGCAGACACACTGCTGAAGGAAAGTGGCTTACACAATAAGTCGTTATTTTTCCTGTTGTGGGGTGTGGTTAGGTGACTTTCCCCTGGTCAAGGGACTTTTGGGCTGACTAAAAGATGTTGCAAAGCTTAAATGGGCAAACCAGGAATTATTTGCTCTTTGATGGGGAAAAATATGATGCCTTGGTGCTACCAATGAAAAATACATTTTTTAACATGTGTGAAAGCATCATTGGGTCAGTGGCTTGAATTTTAAGGTTGTGATTGTCTCAGCTTTCCTCAATCCTTTCTAATTAACAGATACGTTGTAAAACTGTAATCACAGTGGAGGATAATGTTTCCCCACACCCACCCTTCTCAGCGCAGGATCCAGTCTTTTACAGCCAGAGAAATGGCTTCCTTCTGCTTCTAACGATTTTCATTCTTTTTCAGATTTTAATCATTTCAAAACTAAATCTGGATTCTGTGGAAACCGAAGGCCACTCCAGTCAGGGAAGCAGGTGGGCTAACTGCGGATCTTGACTCTTTCGGTCTCCCCCAAATCCAATCCTCCAGTCTCACGCCCAGCTCTGTAGGAGACCATCTGCTGTAGCCCCTCCTCACTCTCTGCCCCCATCTTCAGGAGACAAGCAGATCCTGCTGGAACATTCAGTTTTCCTCCTTCCTGTGGACACCCTCAAATCACCTCATCGTCCATCCTCATTTCTAAGTGTCACAATAATCTAGAAACATATTTCACTAGAAACCTCCATTTGCCGCACCTTGCAGAATCCCATAAGAATTCTCTACAGGCAGCACACAGCCACCACACTCTCCTAAAACTCAGAGAGGACAACAGAAACCAAGGAACAAAGCACCCACCCAACAAAACCAGATATTAGCATTAAGAATTAAAATCTTCCAATCCGGATGCCTAAGTGCCAGTGTGAAAATACCATCATGTTGGGCGGTGGTGGCGCAAGCCTTTAATCCCAGCACTCAGGAGGCAGAGACAGGCGGATCTCTGTGAGTTCGAGGCCAGCCTGGTCTACAAGAACTAGTTCCAGGACAGGCCCCAAAGCTACAGAGAAACCCTGTCTCAAAAAAAAGAAGAAAAAAAAGAAAAGAAAATACCATCAATAGCATCCAGGACAATATGTCAGCGGCCCTACTACAATACACTCTGAGCACTGTAACACAGCTGAAGCCCAAGACAAAGACCTGAAACAGCCTCTATAAATACAATAGAGTTCTTAAAGAGGAAATGAAGACATCCCTTAAAGAAATCTATGAAAACGCAAACAATGAAAGGAAGTGAATAAAACAGTTCAAGACCTGAAAGTAGAAACAGGATCAATAAAGAAAACCCAAACTGGGGGAAATTTGGAAATGAAAAATTTAGGAACTTGAACAGGAACCTCAGAGGCAAGCCTCACCGACAGAACACAAGAGATGGAAGAGAGAATCTCAGGCATTGAAGACATTATGGAAGAAATGGACATCTATGTCAAAGAAGACATTAACTGCAAAAAAAAAAAAATCCTTAGTGTAAAGAAGGAGATGCTTATCAAGGTATAAGAAGCATGAAGAATACCAAATAGCCTAGACCAAAAATGCAATTTCCCTCAGCAAACAATAATCAAAACACTAAATGTATGGAACAAAGAAGGAATATTAAAAGCTGTAAGGGAAAAAGATGAAAAAAACCAAGTAACATATAAAGGCAGATCTATTAGAATTACACCTGGCTTCTCAATTGTGACTCTGAAAGCCAGAAGGGCCTGGACAGATACGCTGCAGACTATAAGAGACCACACATACCAGCCCAGACTAGTATATCTAGCAAAACTTCCAATCACAATATATTGAGAAAATAAGATATTCCAGCATAAAACCAAACTTAAGCAATACCTATCTATAAATCTACAGAAGGTGCTAGAAGGAAAACCCCAGAACATTAACCACACCCAAGAAAATACAGGGAATAAATAATCTCAGAGCAACGAATCAAAAGAGAGGAAGCATGCACATACACACCACCCACCATAACAACAACAGAAACGGAAATCAACAATCACTGGCCATTAATATCTCTCAATATCAGTGGTCCCAATTCTCCTATTAAAACACAAGACTAACAGAATGGGTGTGAAAAAGGATACATCCTTCTGCTGCATTCGAGAAATACACCTTCACATCAAAGATAGACAGACGTTACTTCAAGTGAAAGGATGGAAAAAGATATTCCAAGCAAATGAACCTAAGAAGCAAGCAGATGTATCCATTTTAACATCTGACAGACATCAAACCAAATCTAATCAGAAGAGATAGGAGAAAATACTGCATACACTTTAAAGGAAAAAAAATAATCCAGAGGACATTGCAATTCTCAACACTTATGCCCCAAACACAAGGGCACCCAAGTTCATAAAAGAAACACTACTGCACCTTGAATCACACATTGATCTGCACATGCTGACAGTAGGAGACTTCAGTACCTGTTTCCTCTCACCAGTGGACAGCTCATCCAGACTAAACTATACAGAGACATGATGGAGCGACCATACTGTATAAACCAAATGGGAACCTAACAGATAGTTACAGAACATTTCAGCCAAACACAGAAGAATATACCTTTTTCTCAGCACCTCATGGAATGTTCTCCAAAATTGACCACATACTCAGACACGAAGCAAGTCTCAACAGATACAAGAAAATGAAATAACTCCCTGAATCCTATCAGACAACCACAGATTAAAGCTGGGTATCAACAACAGCAGAAAGCCTACAAACTCATGGAAACTGAACAACTCTCTATTGAATGAAAGTGGGTCAATACAGGAATAAAGAAATTAAATACTTTCTAGAACTGAATAAAAATGAATACACAGCATATGCAAACTTATGGGATATAATGAAGAGTGCCCTTAAAGGCAAGTTCACAGCAGTAAGTACTGCATTAAAAAAGAAAGAAAGAAAGAAAGAAAGAAAGAAAGAAAGAAAGAAAGAAAGAAAGAAAGAAAGAAAGAAAAGAGACGAACAAACCTGGAGAGCTCCCACACTAGCAGCTTAATTTCACAAGTGGAAGCTCTAGAACAAAAAGAGGAGATAACATCCAGAGGAATAGATGGCAAGAAACAATCAAACTCAGGGCTGAAATCAATAAAGTAGAAACAAAAAGAAGCAGACAGAATCAGCCAAACAATGTATTCGTTCTTTGAGAAAATCAGTAAGATTGGTAAATTAACTAAAAGGCAGAGAAAGAATAACCAAATTAACAAAATTAGAGATGAAAGGGGAGATATAAAAACAGGCATGGAGGAAATCTAGAAAATCCTAAGGATGTACTTTAAAAACCTGTACTCTAACAAATTGACAAACCTAAAATAAATGGATACATTTCTTGATAGGTGTCAATTACCAAAGTTAAATCAATCAAGATCAAATAAACAACTTAAATAGATCTATAACCCTTCTGAAATAGAATCAGTCATTAAAAGTCTCCAAACAACCACAAAAACGCCTAGGGATAGATGCTTTTAGCACAGAATTCTACCAGACTTTCAAAGAAGAATTAATGCCAATACTCCTCAAATTATTCCACAAAACAGAAGCATAAGGAACAGTGCCCAATTCATTTTATGAGGCCACAGTTACCCTGACACCCAAACCACATAGACTCAACAAAAAAAGAGAAATATAGACCAATTTCCCTTATAAACACAGATGCAAAAATACTCAATAAAATACTGGTAAACTGAATTCAAGATCACATCAAAAAGATCATTCAAAATGATCAAGTAGGCTTCATCTCAGAGATGCAGGGATGGTTCAATATATGAAAATCAATCAATATAATCCATCATATACACAAGGTGAAAGGAAAAAGATCACATGGTTATCTAAGATGCAGAAAAGGTCACTGACAAAATCTAACACCCTTTTATGAATAAAAGTCCTGGAGAGATTAGGGGTACAAGGGACACACCTAAACATAATAAAGGTAGCTTACAACAAGTCCACAGAGCAAGTTCAAGTGGAGAAAATTCAAAGCAGTTCCACTAAAGTCAAGAATAAGATAAAATTGTCAGCTCTCTCCTATTCAATATAATACTTGATGCTCTAGTTAGAGCAATAAGGGAACTGAAGGAGATCAAGAGCCTGGAAAAGAAGTCAAAATATCTTTATTTGAAGACGGTATGATAGTATACATTAGTAACCTGAAAAATTCCACTGGGAAACTCCTACAGCTTATAAACATTTTCAGGAAAGTAGCTGGATACAAATATTAAATTAATTCGCAAAAATTAATGGCCTTCTTATAAACAAATAATAAACTGACAGAGGAAGAAAACAGGGAACAGCACCTTTTACGATAACCTCAAATAATATCAAATATCTTGGAAGTAATTCTAATCAATCAAGTGAAAAACTTGTATCATAAAAACTTTAAGACATTGAAGAAAGAAATTGAAGAACATACCAGAAAATGTAAAAATCTCCCATGCTCATGGACCAGTAGGATTAATATAGTAAAAATATCTGCCAAGAACAATGTAAGAATTCAGTGCAATTCCATCAGAATCTCAAAACAATTCTTCACAGATCTTGAAAGGACAATCTTCAGCTTAATATGGAAACACACACAAACAGTAGAGCTAAAATAATCCTTAATAATAAAATAACTGCTCAAGGTACCACCATGCCCAATCTCAAATAGCACTAAAGAGCTACAGTAATAAAAACATCTTAATTATGGGCACAAAGCCAGATATGTCAATCAATATATCAAAGTGAAGACCCAGACATAACTCCACATACCTATGAACACTTGATTTTAGATAAAGAGGCCAGAAATAGACAGTGGGAAAAAAGACAACGTCTTCAACAAATGGTGCAGATCAAGGTAGATGTCTCTATATAGAAGAATACAAACACACTTATCGCCTTACATAAAGCTAAGCTCTCAAGGACCTCGACTAAAACCAGATGCACTGAACCTGATAGAAGAGAAAGTGGTCTTGAAACAGCCTTGATCTTATTGGCAAAGGAAAAGCCTTGCTGAACAGAACACCATTAGTTAGCACAAGCACTAAAATAAATAATTAAAAAGTGGGACCTTTTGAAACTGAAAAGCTTTTATATGGCAAAGGACACCACCATTTGGACGAAGTGGCAGTCTACAAAATGGGAAAAGATTTTTACCTACTTCACTTCCTATAAAGGGCTAAAATCCAAAATACATAAAGAAAACAATTAGATATCAAGAAAACAAATAGTCCAATCAAATAATGGGGTACAGATCTAAACAAAATTCTTGAAAGAGGAAAACTCAAATGACTGAGAAGCAGCTGGATTCAGGTGACCTCTTTAGGTTAGCATTTACCTTCTAGCACTTTCTGTAGGGCTGTATCTGTAGACAGATGATGCTTAAGTTTGGTTTTATTGTGGAATGCTTTATTTCCTTCATCTATTGTGCTTTGCCTTGCGGGAGAGCATCCAAGACCTCACTCCCTTGAAACTGGGGACTCACAGGGATGTCCCAGGGTTCTCCCTTGAGAATAAGTGGCTGGGTACAAGCAGGCATTCCCTGCTCTCCTTTAGCTCCTGAGCTGATCCATACCGAGTTTGGCTGTCTCCACTCTAACTGGACCTATTGCCCTCAGCAACACCAGGACAGCACCCAAGTCAGATGTCACCCTGTCTCATCGCTGTCCTAAGAACGCTGTCCTCACTCCGAACAAACAAACATTAGCTTCGGTGAGTTTCTGGTGGCGGCCTAGGCTGGCATTCTCCATTGAGCAGCGGAGAAATTGGAAAAATCTTTTCTCTAAATTGGGAAAGAAAGAGCAACGCGAGACACTGATGCTTAGAATGGATATTCTGGTTCAATGCTTTCATTGAGTAGCCGGGGCCGCGGTTCACAAGGGCTAAAGTGACTCAATGCGGGTCCTGGAGCAAGGGGAAAGTAGTGGAGTCAGGACCCGTGCCTGCTGCCTCTGAGAGTCACTGTAGCTGGTCAGCTCCTTTGGAAGGACAGCATTAGAGTACCAGGCCTGCGGAGCCTCTTATTATGAACTCTTCTGGGCATGACATCAGGGAGTGTCTTCACGGAATTCTGTCTTAACCACTCACTCCCTTACACCACGCATGACATGTGATCAGGTAAAGGACCAGAAACCCCTGCCACTGTCCCACCTTTCAGTGACACATTCTTATCCCCCCCAAAACCTCTCTGGTCCACCCCATGTAGATACTGGTTTTATTCCTACACACTTCCTTACTGTCCCCCTAATTGGGGTATTAGCTTCAGGGAGTTCTCAGAAAGGCTATGGGGATTTGTGCTACATGTATAGCTACTATGCTTGCCTCCTCACAGTCCCACCATGTTCTTACCAGCTAGAACCCCAACATCCATCCACTAGAACACCTAAGTGATTTGACTATAATATCCACTCTTTTGTCTCAAATCAATGTCCCTTAACTATCTTGATTCTGTCTGAGAAAAGCAAGCCTGGGTTCCCAAGCAGCAGTTTACTCATGTTGGCAGCCGTCCTGTGCTGATGCTGAGGTCCAGAAAGGCATGGATGTTTGGTCATGGGTCTCTCATCTGGAAGGTGGACTTCCCCCTACCTGGGCAAACTACAACCAGCGTTTCAAGCAAGGCAGCACTGATCACCATGGGATCCCTGGCAAGCCTGAAAGAATCGTGACTCTTGTTGAAGATCCTGGGGGCAATGTGCAGGGTGTTGCTTACAAACTACCAGTTGGAAAAGAAGAGGAAGTGAAAACACACCTTAACCCAGAGAGAAAGGAGGCTACAGAACTATAATGGTTATTTTATTTTTATTTAAAAGATCCCACAATAAAACCATTCATTGGAACGTGGTATTCCTCATTATCTTGGACCTGCACCTCTGGAAGACACTGCTGAATACATTTTTAATGCAGCTGGTCCAAGTGCAAGAAATACAGAATGGCATTTTGAACATGCAGGTTCTATTAGGAAACCTGCACCGGAAGATGCAGACTAGCAACTCCTCGCTGTGGAAAACCTGGTTTAGAAGGAAAATAGAACCTCGGTGGCACACATCGTCTCCAACTCCTCCAAACAGGAAAAACTTTTAGTCTTCAAAGAATAACTTCAGCATTGCTGGGTGATGGTGACGCACGCCTTTAATCCCAGCACTTGGGAGGCAGAGGCAGACAGATCTCTGTGAGTTCAAAGCTGGCCTGGTCTTCAGAGCTAGAGTTAGTTCCAGGACAGCCAAGGCTACTCAAAGAAACCTTGTCTTGGGGAAAACATGATTAATAATAACTTCACTACAGAAACAACAGTTTGTTTGGGACATCTTACTTGAAAATCTTACTATTGAATGCTGTAATTGGAATATCATTTAAATTTTCAGCTTGTTTGCAAGTGTTCTAAAGCATATTCAGAAAATTTGCATGCAGAGAAAATGCAAGTTACGTAGTGATTTCCTAACTACATGACACTTGAACATTTGTTCATCAGAAACACAGGTCTCAGTTTACTTCCTGTTTTTATGAGAGTAACCATGGTTTACAGTATATAAGTTTTTAGTAATCTTATTAGAAATATATGGTAATAGATAAGGTTCCAGCACTGATTGTTAATTTCCTTGTTATTTATGATTAAAATAAACTCAAATTTAGGCCAAAAGAAATTGAATTTTTTAAATATAAATTTTTTTCTTGGAATTATAATGTGCTATTTCTCCATGGGGGAAAGTATTTCATTACGGAGAAACACTCAACACAGATTATAAAAATCACATCCACTAATGATAATGTCATTTACTTTTTGATTCTGGTAATCACCAATTAGTGGAAACAATGAAAATTGTGTTTGAACAGATTTTATAATTATAACCTTACAAACAAGCAAACATGACTATAAAGTAGCCATCACATCTATCAACAAAATGATAACAACTCCTGAACAATACTTAAAATGTGGCAGGAATGATGTCATGTCCTTTGCACACACAGCAAGACAAGACAACTATCACCATTCTTCAGGTTAGGAAGTGAGCATTGGAACTGGAGCCCAGGTCTGCTGGGCACAGTCCTGGGTATTGGCATCACAGCAGCCATTTCTATGGCCTGGTGCTAAAATCATCCTAACTACATTATCCTGGAAAAACCTTCTGGTGAGTTAATCTGTGACATTATTTTGATATGATGAGCTGCTTCCTTTCTCTCTTAGTAGAGTCTGTCCTGGGCTTTTACAGTTCAAGTCCTAGCTATTGAATATAGAGTTTTATCTAAGAGTGTATCCCCTAATAAATTGACTAAGCTCTAGTGGAAGACCATACACCCAACAATATTTAGGCAACACAAATTGGTCTTTTTTTTTTTTAAGGCCATGAAATTGGGTGGGTAGAGAAGAGGAGGTGGATCTGGGAAGGAGCGGCCAATTATAATCAAAACACATTGCACAAGACTGTAATCCTCAAAGACTTACTTTTAAAAAGTATTAATTATTCTCTGGGATATCGAGAAATAAAATCTGAGTTGAGTGCCTAAAATAATCGTTGACAGAAAAATATTTACAAACAAGTCTTTATATATGTAGTGCATCATACATGTTTTATTTGAGGATTTTTTTTATTTGTGTTTCTCTGCTTTATAAAGATAACTACTTCCTAAAATAGAATGTATAACATTAATACTTGATCAAATGACTTTTCCATTGGCTCTATGAGGGTGAATTTCCTAAAGTGGGTGGGTGTTAAAAGAGGAGGACCTGAATTATGTGTATTTTCTCTGGAAGATTCAGACACAAGATCAATCTCAGGCCATTTGAAGGAGTACCTTCTCTGGATGCCAAGAGTTTTGGAACTTTCTTCACATTTGTAGGGAAGCTCAAGGAGGGTGGGGTGATGGGCACAAGAGGAGACAGCCTAGGTCGGGCAAGGCCAGGGCTGGCTCCCCGCAGCCTGCAACTCTTCCTGCATTCTTCCCTCCTGCTAAGCCTAACGTTCCTTCTGCTCCACATGTCTTATTTTCTCACACTAAGTCTCTCTAGATGAAGGTTTGTTTTCTGAGCTCTCACTCACTGAAACACGAGGCTGTTCCTGAGAGGAAAGAGGCAGTATGTCACTGTGATGAGTCTCAAGTCCCAAGTTTCCAGGAAGGGGCAGATATTCTGGTCACTGCAGTTCGCTCTTCTACTTATTTCCCGTGATAGCACACCCTTGAAATAGAGAAAAATGGTTGTCTCTGCACATGGCACTTGGACATGCTATGGGTAGACCTCACCACTACAGTGATACTGAAGACAGGAAGTGGGCGCTTGTTCTGGAGACAGCATTGGACAAGCGTTCATCCACCTGGTCCTGAAGCTACTCCTGCTCAGGCTTCATTGTGAAGCTGTCTTCTGCCTTGCAGAAACCAGTCGTAAAACTACTTGATAACAAAGTATCTCCTCTTTCGGGTATATGAAAAACAAGAAAGGTCACCCACTAATTTCAAGAGTGAAACTTTTGCTCATGGAAGGCCAGACATATGGTGTGGTAGGGAGTGTACAGACAAGCAGGAAGCCACATGTTGTAGAATTACTTGCCCTTCACAAAGGCAAAGATAGTTACACAGTCATTTCCCTTGATGATATAGTCTCCCTGCAACAATACTTAATCATTGAACAAAGCAATGCCCATGAGGGGTGCTGTTTCTTGTAGAGGGCATAAGTATGCAGTTTAGTCTAGTCCTTAGAGGAAGAAATAAGCAAGAAGCCAAAAGCAACAACTAATAGCAGAGTAGAGCATACGCACCCAATGGTCACACACATGCATCAGCTTGTACTGTGACATAATGAGCCCATACTGGGGCCGGAGTCTCAAGATTTTGTGAGCTAAACCCAGCTGGTTGGAATGGACAGGACCGTTTAAGAATTAGTTGCCTGGTTTGCTTGATCTTTTGAGCATCTTGCCCAAAGTCTCACTCAAAATTATAGCAACCCATCTCATAGAAAACAAGCTCCACTGAGCACACACTCTCAAGCCAGGAAATGCTGCAGCTCCTGATGATGAAGCTTCTTCAGCTGTCAGGAAGCCTCAACTCAGACCCTCACTGGGATGGGGCGCAGCATGGACACAAAGGACTGTTAGCCCACTCAAGATAAATTACTTACCTTCGATGGCCCCAACATCCTCACTGTAAGACAGCATTGGCTTCATCAGATGGTCTTATTCCACCATCAAGCTTTAGATATGTAGAAGTTTGGGGTATATTTATTCAGCACATCTGAACTCAACTTGTACTAATCTGCTCTTTCCATTTACAAAGTGAAAACAAAACATAATATCCAAAAGATCTACTACATATGTTTTTAAAGGTGTAGATGCCAGAATACTGTAAAGCTCCTTGTAGCTACACTCCATCTTGGATATTTGAGCTGAAGCATAGCAAGTCTGATCAGGCGTGCACTGGAGAAAGATGCTGGGAGACCTGGTCCTCTACTGGCATGCCAAAGAATGATGTCTTTCAAGGAAGGGACTCATGGCCAGGTCATAATCAGGACCTGAGTGTGGTATATTAACAGTGATCTCTGCACAGCCTGCTAAGCTCCTCCTGATGGAATTCCTTGAGAAATGGTTAAAGAATGTGCACTTTCAGCTGGGCAGTGGTGGTGCACATCTTTAATCCCAGCACTCAGGAGGTAGAGGAAGGCAGTTATCTATGAGTTCAATGCCAGCCTGGTCTACAAGAGCTAGTTCCAGGACAGTCATGGCTATTACACAGGGAAACCCTGTCTCTAACCCTCCTCCTCCAAAAGAAAAAAAAATGAAAAAAGTGCACTTCCTATGGCAGACCTTATTGTGGGGTTTTCACATATACTTGATTGACATATAAATATAAATGCAGCTGCCATCTGGCAGCAGACAGTGAAGGGACATAATATAATGATCCTAGAAGTACCAGGAATTTAAGATTCGCAAAAGTAAGGCTGGCAAATCACCATCCCGTCTATACATATTCATTCCCTTTTTCTGACCAATATCTGTGGTAGAAAGAGTAATTTCATTACTTCTGTTAATACCTTTGGTCCAATGTTTAATAGTTGACTCTATCCATTTATAGTATTTATATATTTACGTACCTACTTCTTAAAATGCTGATGATAAATGAATAGATATGATAAATAGATGTATGCTTATGTGTGTGTATCTCTGTGTGTACATATATAAAGTTTTAATGGGAACCAATGTCATTGACATCAGCCAATTATTTTATTGAGCTCCTATCACAACCTTTGTTCTCAAGGAATTTATTAATTAATAAGAGAAAGAGGAAAGTGGATAAGAATATTCATACAAATAAATGAATAAATGTTTGGAGAGACAGCTCAGCAGTTAACGGCTGTTGCTGCTCTTCCAGAGGAGCCAAGCATGTCTCCCAGCACCAATGTTGGGTGGCTCACAGTTAGCTGTAACTCCAGCTCTGGGGATCCAGCACCTCAGGCCTCCATGGGTACCTGCAATCACAGGCACAGATTCACATAGATACATACACATCATTCAAAAAATAAATTGTCTTAAAGAGATGAATGGCCTTATATAGTAGAATGTGGAGGTCCTTGCTGTGTGGTTCACAGACCTCAGGGGACCCTGAGCCTCTCCTGGGTGTCTCAACAAGGAGAATCTGTGTCCACTGAGATACTAACATGTTATTTGTATTTCTCATTCTCATTTTCCAAAATACACAGTATAGTTTCTAGTGGTAAATGGTCTGTGCTACTGTAACACACTGAATGTAGAAGCAGATTAGAAACTCTACCTCCTTCTATTAAACTAGGCATTAAAGAAACTGGTAAAAAAAATTTGCACTAAATATGTTGCTTTTGTAACATATTTTTCCAATAAAAATGGTAGTAATGCCAACATGTCATAAGTTTATTTTTAAAAATCAATAAAAATTTATTTCTTAGTTTTAAGTTCTTTTAAGATTTATTTGTTTATTTGTGTGTGTGTGTGCCTGAGAGTATGCATGTATACCCCACATACACAGGTACCCACGGAGGCCTGAGGAGGTCATCAGATCCTCCATAACGAGAGTTACAGGCGGCTGTGACCTGCCTGCTGTGGGTGCTGTCAAGCCCGCCATGATCCTATGCAGGAGCAGCGAGTACTCTAACTGCTCAGCATCTCTTCTGCTCCTTTCACCTTCATTTCTAAATCACACTGATATGTAATTTATACATTGATATATGGGTACATACAGATAAATAAAATCTACATAAGCAGAAACTTTTAGAGCGGTCAATACAACTGAAGACCATGTAAAGTCCTAAATTTGAGACATGCTAATCTAGACTGAGATACTTTGCCCAGAAAGCTCTTAGCCTCGCTTCATTCATTCATTGTTGACTTTTTGGTCATAACTAAAGGATGCTTCTTCCATGATGCCTTTGCTGATTCCCTTTCCTTTATCAGTCACATAGAAAAATACTATTCAGGCAAATGGTATGTGTCAAGTACTACTGCCCTAGTGTCTTATAAATATATGAATAATATATTACATATTATATATATATGATACTACCTCTTAGTCATTACTAATTTCCCATTTCTCATAGAATATTCTTACTTTGTAATATTGCTCATACAATGTAAGTTATTAACTCTATTAATATATAAGTTCATTGAAAAGTCTGAGCTTACATGAATAGAAGTAGACTTGACCTTAATTTAAATATGGAATAACATGATCAAAGGCACAAAACTAGGGATCTTCAAAGGGCACCCAAAAAGCAATAGGATGATTAATGCTAAAATGGTCATTAATAAGATTTATAAGAAGAGAAAAAAGAATATAAATGAAAGGAGACTGAACATTCTGGAAATTTTTTTGTAGATTTAATTTGGAGAAATTAACATATTGGTGCCAGAGAGAGAGTTCAACATTAAAAGTACTGGTTGCTCTTCAAGAGGACATGGGTTTGAGTACCAGTATCTACATGGTGCCTTACAACCATCTGTAACTCCAGTTACAGGAGGTCCAATGCTCTCTTCTGGCCTCCTTGGATACCAGGAAGGGACAGGATTGCATGCACATACACGTGCACACAGACACACACACACACATGCCACCATCCCTACATGTAAAATAATAAATGAAATACTTTCAATAAAAGAAAGGAATGAATATCTAAAGTTCAGGATTCGTGACAATGAGGAAGGAAGGAGCAATTGTGCTCTGCAGCTTGCTTCCATCACTCAGCATGGATGGTGAAGTCACACACCACCATGCAGGTCAAGCCCACCCTGGCCTCTTCTAAAAGAAACACTTTTACTGAATGTGCCAGAACTCCACATAGTGAAATGCTCATGGTTTTTGAAAGACTCATTTTTACTTCATAAAACTGAATTTTCAAAAGTCACTGGATCCCACAGCATCTAATTGTTTTTTAAAAAAATTATGACTTTATAAAAATAAGTATTTTAAATAGATACTTTAGTGATCTCAAAGGAATTTTTATATTCTTTATAAACAAAAATAATTTTCCTAAGAAATATGCCATGGTTTCCAAAAACACAGAAAGTTCTACAGAAGTCTCCACTTGTTGACAAAGTTCAAACAATTTAACTTTCAGTTAATTCACAGGACAGTTACGGGTATGTTCCTAAGTGCGCCCAGGCCCACCAAATACACACAATGAAAGTGCCAGAAGGTAACGAAAAGACAGATCCTCATAGTAGACTTAGGGAAAAAGAGGAAAACCAGGGCCCCAGAAAGGGGCAAAGCCTGGGCATGTCACTCTGCCCCTTGGGCTACACCAAGCCAGGAACATGTTTTGCATGTTTTCCTTTGATAATGTAATAATAGCAACAGCCATATAAAGAGATGTGGAGTAGCTTAGGTGGCATGCAAAGGTTTGAGGAATATATAAGTATTTTCTATCGGTGGCTGAATAATAACAACATGAAATTATGGGTTTTCTAAAGCACGTTTTAGATAAAGAGAATAGCCAGGACGTATGTCACAATTAGGGAAAGCATCTCCTGTGTGGATTCATACATAACCAGTCATCAAAACACTCTGGAGAGGCCATGGGTCCATAAAGGAAACTAAGCTCATTTGTATTGTGACTCCTGGCCCCAAAATGTAAGAAAAACCTTAACGTGAGATTCACAGGATGTTTTAAGTTTTCTTACGAGTTATATGTATTCTATAAGACATTTGCCATTTTCCTAAGTAAGCACTTTAAAAGTTCTTAGGTTGAAAAAGAATAACCTTTGCCTCTCTGTACTGGCACCCAGTGTTTGGGTGTGTGGACATCCACACAAATACACGCACCATGGTACTAGCACCCAGTCTTTGGGTGTGTGGACACAGAGGCAGAGATGTTGAGTGCACTAATGTCAGGAATTGATTTTGATTCTGTTTCCCTAATTATAAGACATGAACAAAATTACTTCATTTTCCTAAGTCCCCATTTCCTTTTGTTACAAATTAGTTATAGCAACATCTCTGTCTACTTCAGAGTCACAGTGATAACTCAAGATTTAGAGGAAAACATTTTGTACAAAGATACAATTTTCATGAACTATCTTAATGCATGCCTTATGCTATGAGGGCTGTTTCAGTAAGTGTCTTTGTTAGGCAAAAGTCGAGTTATGAAACTAAAAGTACAACTTTCCATATGATGTGGCATTTCCTGCCCTGCTTTACAAGGCCATGTCCCAGATGGGTGCCTATTTATTACCATATGACCAACCCAAGCTCTGATTGCTGTTATTAGGGCATGAAAATATTAGCCAAGCCAAGATCCTTGTTGTGAAATGTAAGGACCATGCAAATCTGACATACCATAAGCTGTTATGCTTCATTTGTGGTTCTAATAGCTAAGGGGTCTAAGGATCGTTTCAACACATGACTAGAGTTGGAAATAGAAGACTAAATGTTACCTTACTGACAAAGATTTCTACTGGTAATAGGAGATCACAGCAAGATCACCTTAGGGCTAATCCAAGAAAATGAGAAGGAATGCAGGTCCTCCACCCGGGGGCACCACCCTTTCATCCTGCTGAGCTCAGTACCAGGTGCCTACGTGCTCACTGCCCTAGCTTAGAACCTCTGCACTACCCTGAGCCTAAGAGAGAAGTCCTTCACTGCCAGGCCCTGCTTCAGACTCTTCTTCACTCCCAAGGAGCTTCTCACAGTAACATTGCTCCTTCTAGATCCCAGTTTCTTTTGCCTAGTACAAGTGACACCAGACTTGGCTTATCAACTCCATTGAAGAATCATCCCAGAAGTGACCAAGGGAGCCAGGCTAACAAGGTAACCTGCAGAAGAGGCCAGGAAGGGTCTGTCACTGTGGAAGTACCTAAACCATCACCGGGGACAGTAGCCTCTGAGCTCAGCCAGCTTGTTAACTTAGAGAAACACACATCCAAACATGGCCAGAAGTTTTCAGAAAAGAGACTGGGATTTTTATTTGGAATTTTAACTTCATAAATATTAAGCAAATCAAAGTTATCTTCTAAGTTAAAAAAAGTCTTTGTTTTCAATTCTAAAATGATAAAGTAACATACACCAACAGGCCATATTTAAGGAAAGGCAACACCTCTTTGCCTGATAGCCAAGAGCTAACCAATATCCTTTAGGACCAATCTGCTGCCCGCGGTCCATTGTTTGGTTCTTGTCTATGGCAAGTATTTCAGACTACACTGTAAGGTGATCAAAGGTACAGAGGAAGAAAGGTGCCTGAGAAGTGGGTCCTTGTGGCTCCCTTTGTCTGCTTCTCTGGCAAATCTTGCTGAGATTGCTAAAACATCCTTACAAACAGAAGAGGCAGCACAGCTCACGCCTACAGGATGCTCTGTAGCTCCTCCCCCAGGCATTCTGATAGTTGAGTCTCTGGGTGAAGGGAGAAGACTGCACACCAGAGGGCAGGAAATCAGCACACAGCACAGTGCCCAGACGAGAAAGGCATTGGCCTTTTGAGTATGGGATGAGTTTATTATGATTTCCCGTTATTTCAGAAGACTCTCTTTGAACCAGAGTATCATGTTTACCCTAGAAGAGTTTTAAGATCATCTTGTTCTGCCTTTCCATTTTTTTTTAGATAAAAAAATAAATCAGTGCACAGAGGGTCTTCTAAGCCAACAACACTTGCACTCTCTCCTGTCCAGGACTAATGCCTCAGAGAAAATATGTGCTCCTCCTCCTTCCTGCTTATGAGGATAGACTGCATGTCAGCTGTTCTTAGCATTTGAGAGGGTCAAGAGACATTATCAATGCTCAAGACAGTTTTCTGTCACACACTACGCTACCAGCACCCAGTGACTGTCTCCATTTCACCGGGAACTGGTAGCATATGTCCTTGTTACTCAAAACATTTCTGGAAAGCTTGCCTCCGCTGTTTGTAACTTCAGAACAAACTCAGAACATGACTCAGATGAATCTGGTCTAATAACCTTATAGATACCACTTTGAAACCGGTGAGCCTGAAAATTGCAAATGGGAGCTCTCCAGTTGAGGCCATAACAGGCTTTCCTCCAAGAGAGCCAGGCTGTCCTCTGCCAGGGAAAAAGCAGGGTCTAAAGTTCAGGGGGCAGTCTGTGAGATCTGGCTGGCAGCTTGGCCACAGCTAAGGAAGAACTCACTCTTCTTACGTAATAGGAAATGATCTTGCAACACGGCAAAAGTGGCTCTCAGCGAAAGCGCCTGTGCTGTTCAGTCCTCCACAGAAACTGGCCTCACAGTCATGCCCTGCGGGACTGGGATCACATTTCACTGGGAGGGCTTTATAGATACCTCACTGCTACTCTAGGAAAAACAAAAGGGCTATTGATTGGGCTCCCCAAAGCAACTGTAGAGTAATTAGGGCATGGACCCTTTCCAGACTCATTCTAAGGTGAGTCATTTGGAGACCTCATGTCTAGGGTGCTATACTCAGCCCCCTGTTCTCCCCCAGCCATTGAGGCTCCTAACATGTCAGAAGGGAAGGAAGGACTTAGATCTGGAAGAGAGTGATCTGCTAATTTGGGTATTTTTATTGTTACTGTTGTTTTGGAAGAGTTGGTAGCCTCTAATGTTTCAAAAATGTAGGTTTTGACCTTAAAGAGTATCACTCTTAAGTTTTCTCTTTTTTCTGTGGATGTTACAGGACTGTATTCTACACAGTAAAGCATCTTCAGATTGACTCCAACTAGAAACTGAATTAGCTCATTCAGGCACACCCTGGTGCCAGTTAGCAAATGTTGTTTCATTGCAGTAAACAGGGTACTTACAGGGCACCCCTTGTCTAATGCACTCATGGGCTTTATTTAACCTCTCACACAGGGAGCCAGACCATGTCCCATTATCACATACTCAGAAGAAAAGTACCAACAAGCAGTATCACATACTCAGAAGAAAAGTACCAAAAACCCAGAGATATTTTGAGTAACAAGGACATATGCAACCAGTTCCCGGTGAAATGGAGACAGTCACTGGGTGCTGGTAGTGTAGTGTGTGACAGAGGAATGTCCCGGGGAGGGCAGTGAAACAAACCTAAAATAATTCACATTTATAAAATAAAAATTTTATTTTTTTTATTTACCCCAAGAATTAAAGTAGGATTGATATTAAAAAATGGGTATCAACGCCAGTAAAATACTTGCTTAACATTAAGAAGCATTTTCCTGTGTTATCCTCAAAATCACCCTTGGTTTTAGATGAAGTACCTGTGGAGAGGTAGACCTAACCAACTTCCTCGTAGTTTCTAAAACACTCAGGCTGGAGCCTAAATATACTCAACACACTCACTACTGCTTCAGACATTCGCTCCTTTCTCTCCAGTTCTGGTAAAAGAGTCCAGGCTATCTCCAATTAGTACTCTTCTGTAATTTGAGACAAAATGTCTATTCCCTTTTCTCATTTAAGCTGCTGGTGAGATAACTCCACAAAGATGGATTCCTCCTTCAGTTCCTTCTCCTCAAACCGAGTGGAGTACCTGTGTTTTGTCCCAATATATGTTTGGGGACCAGAAGGGGGGCAGGAGGGAGAAGAAAGGAGAGGTAGGGGAAGGAGGAAGAATATGAGAGAGGGAGAGAAAGGGTAGAGGGTAGGAATCATACATTTTCTCTTCCCTCACTAATAAGTCAGTTATCCACCGAGTCAGCCATCCATCTGTAAGTATGGATATACACATGCTCTCTACCAAACAGAAATGTCCACCAAGGACCTACCATGGAGAAGAAGATTGTGTGGCGAAAGAGAGCATGGATCAAGCAGAGAAGACAGCGTGATGTGCACTCTTACAGTGGTGTATTTACAAGTCAAGCACCAGGGAAAGTAGTGTGGAGCAAAGGGGTCTGTAGACCCCCAAATTAGCAAGGTCCTGATTAGGGGACAGGAGAGAGTGCCTGGCAGGAGTTCAGGCTAACACAGAAATTTCATTACTCCTGCTTTACGTGTTGTACGTGCCCTACGTGAAAACCTCAGAAGGTGACACTGGCCACTCTGTGGGCATGTGTGACTCCATGAGTCATTGCTAGAATATCAAAGGGATTCTTAGTCAGGAAATAGTCTCTGCCGTGGTGTTTATGATCAACAATTTAGGCAAATGCAGCCTGACGGTCAAACAAACCAGTGCAGAGCCATAAAACCCCTTGGATTTGGAGCCCACGCCCCATTTACTGTAAATGCCCTTGGCTGCCCGGGGCCTTTCATCATTGCAATGGAGCATGCAACTTCTTGATAGACAAAGCCCAGTTCTGCACTTTGCTCAGCATTTCCTTCGAGAGAGTCCACTAGGATTCACCCAACACACAATAGGCACACAATGAAATACTTTAGCAATGATCGTTTGTAGAGCGGATATGCCATTTTGAGGCAAAACTGTCTCAAAAAAAATTCTAAATCAAAGTCATTTTGTATCATTTCCATTAGGCAGACTCTAACACAGAGCTTGAGACTGACAGTGTATTCTTTACTGGAGAAAAGGGTGCTTTTATTGCTTAGATGGAAGTGGCTTGTGAAGCTAAGGTTTCTCTTTAGATGGATACACCTATAACCTGGAGGAAATCACATTTTATTTTTGTCCGCCTAAGTTTCCTCATGAGGAGAGAACACTTAAGCAGAGGGAGGAATGCTCTCTCTGAGCATCCTTTATACCTCTGAGAGTAACTGAACCTGAACTCTGTGTCCCTGAGGCAGAAAACATTAAGAGGCGTAGAGTCTGCTCTTGAGGAGAATTCAGGTCCTTGAATATTTGAATGGTTAATAAAGCAGCATCAGCTGGCTCCTCAGGAAACTGTTCACCAACCCTTTCCCCGTAACTGAGATCAATAGAAACACCGTAAGACTTGGAGACATTCTCATGGATGACTTCTGTGATGTTTACGTAGCTGGAATATTATCAAGCTATTTAATTTTTTCTTATGTTTGTTTATTGGGGTACTAGTACTATAGGGCATGTGTAAGTCAGAGGACAACTTACAGGATTTAGTTCTTTCCTTCCACTTGTGGGCTCAAACTCAGGTTGTCAGGCTTGGTGGCAAGGTCTCCCACCTCTGAACCATCTTGCCAGCCAGCAAGTCATTTTGCCCTAAAAGCATTATCAAATAATTTTAGAACCAAATACTCAAAGTGTTGGTAAAGAGGAAAAAAAAAAACAGAGAAAGGGAAGGAAAGAAGGAGGAAAGGAAGGAGGGAGAAGAAAGGGAGAAGGACAGAGGAGGGGAGATGAATACATTTGAAACAAAAGCTAAAATTTTAAGCTTGTTTCTTATGCAGCCCATGAAGCTTGCCAGTCCTCAGCTCACAGGGACAGGGAAGGAAGGTATGCCTTCAGTGCCTAGCTCACAGGCTTGCCGGAGGGAGGAAGGAGCCATGGAAAGATGCTTAGTAAAACTTAATGTGTACTACAAATGAATGGAACACGCCCCCTTTTTCTTTTAAATGTGAAGCGTTGTTTATGTGAATGGAGTGAACTAGATCTGTAAACACACCTTAACCTAACTCCAAAAGTCTTTAGAAGAGGAAGCTGACTTTTTTATTATTCCTATTGAGAAGACAAAGAGAAACCAAGGTTAACAATCTAATGGCAACTCATCAGAGGGTGTTCCACTCTATAAAGGTCATCAAGTCTGGTAACCAGGCAACTGGAGCACCTCCCACTTTGAAGTAAGATGGGTGATAGTGGCATAAGTCACCCTTTCCTTAGTATCGGGTGCAACTGCCACCAGAACAACGCCCATGCCCAGGTGATAACTGTGCTAACGTGGGTCAACATGTCACCTCCTCAAGATGAACGATCATTCCCAAAACAGAACAGAAATGTCATGTGGAAACTTACAGCTGAGCGTCCCAACTGACCGAGAAGAACAGCAGATGCCCTGAGGGCCAATCGCTCCTGGCTCTTCCACTCTGAGAGGAGCTTGTGAGTCTGAAAAGGAATGCCTCACTCACCTGTGTTGAGACGATCATGACAAGCAGTCTGGAGCATCGTCAGACAAAAACAGTCATTAGGCTGGGCTATTCTTAACTTTCTGTGTGGATTGCAGGGGAGAGCTTTTCCTGAAAACCCTAAGTTCAGATGTTTACAATTACAGGCAATGAGGCTCAAAGAGACAGCCTCATGGATCACTTGTGCTTTATTTTTGGTTTTGTTTTCATTAGATGCAACACTGAGCTGAGCCGTGAGCCTTCCAGGGAGTTGCACAACTTCAGTTTTTAGAGATTGTGTTTCATAGTCACGGAAAAAAAATAATTGGATTTAATAGGTTTTCACAATCATATTATCTACTTAACCTTCCAAGATCATTACTCATTTAATTGCAAAGCCCCAGGGAAAGATCACAGGGGAAGGACCACGCTAGAGAGCCATAACAGTAAAAAAAAAAAAAAGCAGGTTCTTCATAAATGATGGAAAAGTATTTCCGACATTATGAATGAAGCTCCTAGATTTGAAATAGTTGCATCTCTTTGATCATTACAAATCAGAGACTTGAAGGTTAAAATTATATTTATTGGTGTAGAAATATAAGTACATATCTGCTTACAAGCAGATAATAAAGGCAAAGAATGATAAAAATGCAAGCCCCAAGCTGTGAGTGACAGGCATTTGCTGTGTTATTCAGGATTTGCTGCAAATACTCTCATCCCTTATAGAGGAGTAACTATAACTAGAGATGTCAAAGTCATCGAAACAGTCCGTCCCTGTAAACTGTAAACTGTATCACATATATAGGGCAAGGATGCTCTGATCCTGTGGGGTTTAAATTTGTCTCTTAGTTTTTAGAGTATCAGAGGAGGTAAGTCATGTTGTGAGCATTAATTCACTGCTCTACAGATTACTGCATTCTACAAGCTCCAAAAGATGCTTCCATCTTGATGGCCTCTAAGGAAAAGTCCTGGGTGAAAGGCTTACTCTCAGTCTGGTTTTGATTCTCTCGTTTATTTCTATGGGATTAAAGCGAAGCAAAAGCACTTAACAAAGCAACCAACCTGTATACAGAGCACTGTAATTGAACTCCTTATTCTGGTTGAAAGCCAAGGCACTTAGATCCATGTTGCTTTTGTCAAGTCTTTTCTTCAACCTGCAATGGCCTTGTTTGTGTTCACTCCCAGTGTTCTAGGTTACTCTGTCAACCCAGGCTCCAATTGTCCCACATCCTCCCACAGAGGTCATATTTTACTATTGAGAAAGGCTCAGCAGGAGGATGAAGTACTATGCAGTCACAAAGTAACCAAACACCAAGACACCGCCCCAGGAAGATGAAAGCTCACTGTGCGTGGACAGCAGAGCTTCCAGCTGAGCAGGAGGCTGGCTGAGGAAAGACAATCACAACAATCTCACAAACACACAGTCCCTCTAGGCTTCCAACAGACCTAGAAACCCAGGCTGAGAAAGAGTTTCTCAATCAAGGCCTGGGCCAGGGTTTGAAAGTGAACAAAGTCCACAGGCCCCAGGACAGTGACTTGCTAGAGCAGGTGCGCCAGGAAGACACCCGCTCCTTGGTAAACCGGTCAGTTTCTGCAGAACAAAGGGAAAGGATTTGTTCCTGATCAGCCATTTAGTTCAAGAGTACATAAAGGAAGGAAATAGGGCTGTAATAAAACTCAACAGTGTGAAGAGTTATGAATCCATTTTCATTAGGTGACTCGTTAGCGAATGGCAACATAAATAAGATTCGGTGAAATTACTCTTCTAAGTATCAAAAAGATGTTTTCAGTGAAAAACCTCTGCAAACACAAATAAAATTGGTTTGATTATTCGGTTGGCAAAACTGAACGAGCATACCAGAAAATTCTGTGCATTTTAAATCTGCGGCCACTCCAAAGCCCTCTCCCCATCTCTGGGCAATGACAGCATGGCTCACTTCTCTGTCTCTCGTCCAACCACCCAGTCTTCTCGGTAGGGCTCCCAGAGCCTCAGTCCAGGCATTGGAAACTTTCTAGGTAGTATCTGGGCATTAGTGTCCCAGTAACAGAGCCACGGTAGCTGAGCGGTGAAAGAGCTGTCGTGTCGCCAGGACTCTCTGCTCCATAGATGATGCAAACTGCTCTTGCCAGGCCAGTACTAAGAACCCCAGAAGCTTCCAGACCCAACCTCCAGGGACCCCTAACAAGAGGACCATGCTCCATCTAGTCTCTCCCCCATCCTTCATCAACACCCACATTCACATGAAGCATTCTGCACCATTTACATCCACCCCTGCCAAGAAAACACTGAAATGAGATGGAAACAGATTTTATTGGCATTCGGTGAAAAAGCAAATAGCTATTGAGAGCCCACCTGTAATCGTCTGTGCTGGGTGCTCAGGATATAGTGATGAAGAGACATGGACCGTGGGCCGGTGTTAACAGCAGCCATCAGGCCACCCTACAGTCCCGTGTTAAGGGCATCATTAGGCCATCCTGCTCCCTCTCTCCGACTCCATGGCCATGACTACACTCTGCCTTTTATCTAGGCTTTAAAGCACATCGGAATCTTGCTCTCAGTTGATCTCTCAACAATCACGTTGGATAAGGATTGCTCATGTTGAAGATGAAGAAACTAAGCTTGAGGGGTAGTGAGTGTTTAACCCCAAGTCATAGATCTAGCAAGTGGTAGACTCAGGAATGAAACTGAAAGCTTTTGTGTATAAATCTGCTGCTTACCGGATGGATCACCCAGCCTCCTGAGGATTAAGATGGGAAATACTTTTCCAAGAAACCTTCTAGTTGTAACACAACAACAACAAAGTCCTGAACACCTACCATATGCAAAACTTGCCCTGGCCTCTGGGAAGACAATGTAGCAATGCAAGTGTGAATGCAATATTGTCCTGACTCAAGGGAGGTGGTGAAGGGGAGAAAAGTCACCAGATAGCAACAGCCAATCGAGAAAATGAATGAGATAAGGAAGGGAGAAGGGAAGCAGCAGGTGCAGGTAGGAGCTGGAACCTGAAGGATCCAGCATGACCTTTGGGTTCCATTTGGGAAGTGCTATTCCACCCAATGACTCTCCAGACCCAGAAGAAGGGGAGGGATCATGTAGCCTTTTCTAGGCCCTCAAGTTGCTCCTCAGATAAGACACGTATTCTGATTCCTAGGAGTGATTTTTTTTTAACATTAGAAAGCAAGAAGATTTTATTTTAACAAGATCAAAAGTCTCTTGGAGTTGGATAAGCATGTCTTCAAGAAAATGGAAAATTTCAGAGAACTGATAAAGCATTTTAAGTCACAAGGCTAAAGGGCAGACCTAAGCTGTTATGAACTCTTGTAGTTTTACATTAGTTACTTTATCTTGATATCTTGATGTAGTTTTCAAAGTTCTCTTTGGGGAAAGTGACATATAGGTCAGAAAAACAACAAGAATTGGCATTGCCATCCTGAATGGTTTAAGTTGTACCACACACTGCCAATAGCTATAACTAGTTTAAAAAGGGGGGAGTTCTAGGTGGAATCAAGGGCTCCTTAACACAATAATATCAGGATAGCTGTTGTGCAAGGAAGAGTGTTTAAAAAATGTGTCTCCTTGATACAGGAATCCACCGTGCTATCTGTCTCTGCCAACACCCAGTGTTTCCTTTGAGTACAGCTACTGTTTTGAAAATCTTGCTGTTCTGTTCTGTACACCGCTTGAAAGACCACACAGGAACTGGAGGGGGCATCAATCCCATTTACTGCTCAGACTGTAGTCTGACATAGCTACAAAAGCCGGATGATGAAGAGGCTTGTCGCCATGTGGCACTTGCTGACCAGGTGCCTGGAGACAGATGTTCCACTTCCTGAGGAAGAGGCTAGAATACAGCTGCTGGGAAGCTTTGGACAATGACCAGTAGGGGAAGAGCAAGTGAGTGGGAGGAGGTCTGGGACTCCCACTTCATGGAGACTTCTCACCTTTTTAAACTGGAAGAACCTGGAAATTCTCGACCCCATTATGCTACCCTGATCCGGGAGGTAGGCTGGATCATTGGGTCAACTGCGTTTACTTACTTGTTTCTCTGTCCAAAGAACTGGGATGGGGTCAAGTCCCCTTGTGTGTTGGGAGGATCATCATGGGTTAATAGTGGATTTTTATTTGTTTTTTAAGCTCCCCATAATTCACCCAACACATCATTCTTTTTTCTTAAATTATCCATAGATATTATCTATTGCTTACAACCAAAGGATTATAACTATTGTCTTTCTTTTCCCAATGCTACACATCTTGTTATACCCAGATCCAGAAACACTTTCATACTGTCCTTGATTATGGTGAACCATGCTCCCCTTGTATCAAAAGGTAAACCTTCTGGTGGGCTCTAGATCCTACCTCTTTCTCATTTCAGGGGACTACTTAGATTGTCTCCTTTTTGATAACATCTTACATTATCTTCTTTTTGATATCACTGGAGTCTCCATGCCTTCTGAATCATACATGTAAACCTATAAACAGACTCTATCATCAACCACCTAAAGCGCCACTCCTTCACACCCGTAATTATCATTCCTTTCCAGTTCATCCCTTAACTTCTCCATTGCTGAAAGACATCTGGATTTGCTATTTCCGTTTCCTTTTCCTCACATCCTGACTCTCTCTGCTATCCCCTCTTGCCTGGCTTTTGTCCCCAACAACTGACACTGATACGGGTTTTGCTATGAAACTGGTGATTTTCAGGCTGCTAAGTCCATTAGACAGCGTCTCGTTCTTGTCTTACAAACACTTTTCTGTACTATTGGCCTACTTGTTCACCCCTGAAGTAGATGTAGGGCACCTTCCTTGCCTATTCTCCACTTCATTTTGTGGAGGCAGGATCTCTCACTGAACACAGATTCGTGAATGTAATGACAGTGCAGCTATGTATGGCTCAGTCTGTTAGTACAAACACCCCCTTATCAGTAGACACTCATGAAAAAAAGAATATTTTTCTATGAGCAAGGTGGGTGGGTCGAATAGCAGTAAAAACAGAGCTAGAAAGCCCTAGCGTTTCCTACTTCTACCTATAGTTGACAGTGGACCATGGTGAGGACTCAAGATGGATAGCCTTTTTCTGGATGGACACCATTTGACAAAGCTATCCAGAAAGTGAATGCAGCCAAGTACTCATCTGGATTTTATCAATTTGGTGTGGTTAGGAAAATAAAAGTGATTTTCAGAACAAAGTAAAAAGTCACACACCAACTCCCTTCTTAAATAAAAATAGATTCTTAAAAACTTTGTTCAGCCTTTCTTTTCCTTCTTAAGTTAATTTGCTTAGTTATTTTATCTTCTTCCAACATCTTCATCCCCAACATCTGGTATAATTGAATTGAAATATTCTTTCTTGGTTCCTTTTTCTGAAGAAAGTGCGTGTATGAGCCTGGTCAAGTACACTCTGAAACAAGACCGAGAGCCTTCTCTGATACTGTCATTACACATAAAAATTTAATTTGAGATAACTTGAGCTTGGACTTAGTGATTTTTCTTGGTCACATAAGTCACAGGGTCAACAATAATTTTTAAAAGTTCCTCAAAACAAAAAAAAAAATGAACCAATAGGAATTCACTAAAAAGTTCCTGGGGATCATTAATTATTCCAACACTGTAGAACTTACAACAGAATCCCAGCCAGCCCCTCTACAGACACTGGGGAGCTGGGAAGGAAACCTGACTGACAACGAGCCTGCTTTAGCTCTTTCTCCTGACCCCCTCTTCCCAGGAAAGCTCACCACCATTGAGCCTTAAGATGAACAGAGCGCAGAATTACACAAACCCAAGTCTTGGCTTTCCGGTCTTGCTGTTCCATACCCAGCACACCCACGAATAATTTTGTCATTAATCCCCATTTATCCTGTTATTTGGACCGTGATCTAGTTTTCAAACACGGCGGGGGCGGGTGCTTTTTCTCCTTTGATTCCTGGAACAATTGTGTCTATAAATCAGGCAAAATTTAGCATGGTATCTGGCACCTATTGGGACAACAAAAGAACAATTTACTTTAAAATCTGTGATCAAGAATGAACAATAAACAATATGGATGGGTCGAAGGCTGGATGTAGGGAAATGGTGGGGAAACATCATTTCAAGGAACTGTGGAGTAGCAGTATGTGATTGATTAGTATGTGTGGCTGGCAGATGCAAAGGGGCAGCCAGAGGAGTTGGCTGGAAGGCACAATAAGTGACCAAACTCCTCTATGATGAAGACACAAGGAAAGAAATAGAAACTCAAGAAGGTAAGAGAAGCTTTGAAGAAAGAAATCAGTAGAACTGACATATCCAACTCGATGCGGAAAAGCTCCAGGTGAGCAAAGATAAGCATGAGAGATACTTGGGAGACGACTTCAACATTTGAAGTGGGAATGACTTTGAGACAAGGACTGCAGGGCAGAAACAAGGAACTGGAAAAGGGAACTGGCTTTTGTGGGGGAGAGGGCAAGCTCAGCTAGAGAGTGTTGAATTTGAGACACTGGGAAGAGTTTCAAGCGAAAATGGCCAGTGGTCAGTCAGAGACATGGGAATAAACCTTGAGCAAGGGGCAGGACATGAGCCGTAAATCTGTGAGTCACCAGCTCTGCGTGTTTGCAGCCATGAGAACGAGGAAAATCTGTGCACTGGGTTCCTGGTAAGTAAAGGGGGGGTCTAGGTTTAAACCTCAGGTAAGGGGGGCTGAAGAAGGAAGCAATCACCTGGGAAACTCTGGGGGTGATTGGAGCGTTAGCAGGAAAATAAAGGGAGAACAATGCCAGAGGTGGAAGGAACGAGGTCTTCAGAAACAGGGAAAAAAAACAGAAAGGACAGGGAAGAGAGATTGGAAGAAGGCACATTAGAGTGCAAAGGGAGAATGGGCATTTCCAGGAGCCAATCAGAACAAAGAGTTAAAGAGGTGGGATGGGGATTAGGTAGCAAGGAGTTAAAGAGGGGTTAAGAGTAAAAAAGATACAGAGACAAGATATGAACCATAGCTTTAAAAATTTACCAGGGAAAAAGAAATAAAAGGACTCTAGAGGATAAAAATCTTCATGTACTATTTGTGAGGACTTACTTGCTGTTGGTTGGTTTTTGAGACAGAGTCTTGATAAGTAGCCTTAGCTAGCCTAGAAGTGGCTATGTATCCCAGGCTAGCCTTGAACCTGCAATGATCACCTCTTGTGCTTACAAATGTGCACACTGATTACAGATGCGCACTACTACACATGGCTTTTAGGCACTGGGAATTTTTTATAAATATTTTGTCATATTTTTAAATAGGTTCTTGAATTCCTATATCTCTTTGATGACATGGCCAATGGAAGCTCAGGTGGACTGTTATTACCCTTGAAGCAGAGGTTAATATTCTTGCTCTATTTTTTTATATACAAGCAAGTATGTACATACAGACACATATCCACACATATGTATACTATATAAACATGGGTATACACACACACACACACACACACACACACACACTTTTAAAAAGTTCACAAAACTCTTCCCATGCTCCAAAGTTTACATTCCTTAGAATTCCAACTTTGAGATCAGGTGCCACTTCCTTCAAATGGGTAATTTGTGCCTCTGAGAATATTAAAACTGGGTAGTGCTGGGCAGTGGCGGTGCACGCCTTTAATCTCAGCACTCGGGAGGCAGAGACAGGTGGATCTCTGTGAGTTCGAGGCCAGCCTGGTCTACAAGAGCTAGTTCCAGGACCGGCTCCAAAGCTACAAAGAAACCCTGTCTTGAAAAACCACACACACACACACACACACACAAAACAAACAAACAAAAAAACTGGGTAGCTTCAACCTGGGGTTGCCCGCCCATCACAAGAATGCTCTGTTTTGGGTTTTGAGCCTTCTGATCTACTTTGCAATCCACCTATTGTGTAAATAGGACTTCTCATTCAATGTGAAGGTTTATCAACTAATCTAGTCATATTAGGAGTTTTTCAGAAAATGACTAATTTCACCATTCTTGAAGAGTCCGTCTTATGATGGTGCCCACACAGCCCTGTAGAAAACCATGCCATCCAATAAAGCAAACTTTTAAGCCTGTACTGAGAAACAGCAAGAACACTTGATCGAGGTTGGCATGTCACACATTGTCCCCTGTCATCCTGACTTGCTGTGTCCAAAAATTAAATGCCCCATTCTGATGTGGGATTCCCCTCTGTATGCTGGGAATGTGTTTTATTACCATTGGTTAATGAATAAAGCTGTTTTGGCCAATGGCTTATGAGAGCAAAGCCAGGCAAAAAAATCCAAACAGAGATATATAGAGAGAGAATAGGCGGAATCAAGGAGATGTTTTGTTGCTGATGAAGGAGACAGATGCCCAGAACTTTTACTGGTAAGCCACAGCCTTGTGGTGATACCCAGATTAATAGAAATTGTTAATTCAAGATGTAACAGAAAGCTAGAAATATGCCTGAGTCATTGGCCGAGCAGTGATGTAGTTAATACACTTTTTGTGTGATTATCTGAGACTGGGTAGTTGGGAAAACATGCAGTCTGTGTTTACATCATTCATTCCCAGCGTTAGGGAAATGTGATGCTGAACCTAAAATATGGGCAATGATATAAATATTCAAGATCATTTCAAGTCTAAAATATGGACAATGATATAAATATTCAAGATCATTTCAAGTCTAGTACTTACAAAATCTTTTGATCCTAAAATAAACTTAGCATTGAATATAGAAGGTAAACTTCTATAAGTTTAGGTTGGAAAAGAATAATTTTTCCCTAAACCTGAGAATAGTCAAAAGCCAAATGTTTTGGGACATAGAAACAAAATTGTATCCACAATTATTGTTTTCAGGAGTTAAAAAGAAAAGCTGCTTATGAATTATAATCTGTACATAGAAAAGTACACAAATACTAGTTTGAAATGCAGAAAAATTTTCCCAAAGAATTCAACATCCCTGGACCCAGTTCAGACAATAGAGCACACAGTTTCTTAAGAGGAACTTTGGGGAAAGCCAGAAGAAGGTGCTCTGGGGGTGAGGGAGATCTTCTGTAGAAAGGGTAGAAGGAAACAGGTGCTATGAAGGGGGAAAAGAAAAAAATGGGCAGCGATTTTAACTGGGAGGTGGCGGGAGGATAATACAGAAAGCAGCGAAGGAGAAACCATGGTAAGGATGTTTGCAAAAGTCATAGGGAAACAGTACTGTACGCTTACTTAAAAATACACATATGCCGTGTGTGGGTGTGCACACCTGCAAATGTCTTCGAGACATGGAGGGGAAACTGCACTGTAAAATCTTAACGGAGTGGCTACCAAAACAAGACCTGCATAGTGATAACTCCAGTTGATAATCAACAAAGACAGGGGAAATCTCCCGAGGTCTTACCCCTTCATAAAGAGCTTCAGTGGCTGCGGGAAGAGGGAAGATCAACGTCATCTTCTCCCCGTCTCCCTCCAGAGAGGAGCTCCCTGAGAAGTTACCAACATGTAACAATAAAGAAAAAGAAGTCATGAATTTGAGAGGGAGAAGGAAGTTAGAGGAGTGGAAATGGAGTAGTAGAAATGACCTAAATAAAGAATAAATGAAATTCTGTGTATGAAATTCTCAAAATTATAAAAATTTTAAAAGCAAAGCCCCTTTCATGGCCTTTTAGCTACACTGCTGCCCTACAGAGGGAACATTACTATGGTTGCTAACACTGCCTGCTAATTTTGCCTGGTGGAGGAAGCATTGCAGAAATAAAATTTTAAAAGTTTTTTTTTTTGGTGTCCAGGTTCAGTATTCTGCTTATGTGCTTTAGATTCATTTATTTATAATGTAGCTTGCCATAATTTCTTCATCATGTCACTATACTGTCACTTTTATCCAGTCTTCCAATGATGGCCATTTGAGTGGTGTGCAGTTGGGGCACTGAAAACAGTGCTGTTTGGAGCATTCTTGTTTGCATTAGCTACACACATGCCTTCACTCCCCTTAGGTTTGAATGTAGGAGAGGAACTGCTGGGTCATGGTTTGTTCATATGTTCAGGTTCAACAGAAAGTACCAAACAGTCCTCCAGGGCATTGCACCTAGTTAGACTTCCACTTACTACGCTCTTGAGCTATAGCTGATCCATGTCATCACCAGAACTTGGTACCAACAGGTTTTGGATTTTTGTTGTTTGGCTTTTCCCCTTTGGATGGCGTGTGTGTGTGTGTGTGTGTGTGTGTGTGTGTGTGTGTGTTTTAAGGTTACAGATACCCCAGCGCAGGGAACAACAGCATGATCAGCCTCAGTCTTAAGTGAACATCACTAATATTGAGAACCTCCCATTTAAAAATTTACAATTATGAAAATTTCCTCTTCTAATGTCTTAAACTTACTTTGCATTGACATTAAAGGGGATTTTCCTGACTCCATTTCATAAAGAGAAATCGATGTGCTGGATTCCTCTAGCTCCACTTCTACATGTCTTCCAAAATAAAAACAAACTACAGCTAGGAATGATGAAAAAAGAAGGGATTAAGGGAGAGGGAACTAAGGGGTTGGGAGGAAGAAACAGAGGAAGCAATGGAGGAGAGGGGGCGGGAGAGCATCAACCACAACTGACTGACTCTAGCCACAGTGATCTCATGAGCATGACTGCTTTCAACAACAAAAAGACAGATTCTGTAGGAAAGAGTTTAGTTGACTTTAATGTTCTTGCAAGCATATTACTTTGGAGGGATAACATGCATCCATTCAATGATTCATTCAAATATATATACAATTGTGTACATATAGACATATTTTGTATATGTAAAATAAGGTCTAGCTATAAAAAAACATAAATGAAATAAGACACTGGCATGTAGAAATCTGCAGCCAGGACTAAACATGTCTCCAACATTTTGACAATAAGTTGGTTTAGGTGCTTGTTGTCTGGGATGCCCCTGAAATGCCTTCAGCCTCCAGCCACCACAACTCCTCAAAAGTCTACCAAAAACTTCAGGAGAAAGATGAATGGGTGAGCCACAAGTCTCCTATTATCTTGCCCACTGTTTGGTTCTACCTTCTGTGTAGGCACTCATAAAAAGCACACTCTATAACCGACCTATGAGGACTCTTGGGTGCCTTTAAGATAGCTCCTCTAGTTCTAAAAAGGCAGAGAAATCCCAGGTTGCTAGTCTAAGTTGTGACCCAGTTCAGTCCTCCCAGGCAGAGCTGCTTGAGTTCAGCTAAAATAGCTGTGGAATTCACAAGGGTAGAGACCGAGTTTTACTCATCTTTGATTGTCTAGTCACAGCATTTTGGAGGCATAAGAGCAATGTCTCGAAGCTCACTGAACTGAGCTCATTCACAGGTCAGCTTGACGATACTGAGAGTGGTAGGTCATCTACAATTTAAAGATAATAGGCGCCGTTCTCCGCAGTGTAAAATTTTGTGTATCTTTCTAACATTTTGGATACTTCCATTCTCTTCATGCTCCGGACACACACACACATACACACACACACACACACACACACACACACACACCAACTGCCATTCTCTCTCTTATTAAATATTCTTACGCATTGGATCAAATCACTCTATTTTCACTAATTAATCACAACGTAGGTAGCTTCATTCAATTAGGAATGAAAGCATGACAGGAAGTAATAGCAAGGCTCCTATCCTGCTGTTAAGCAGCTGCATGGCCTTGCCTTCGGGGCCTTACTCACACACGGTCTCTTAGTTTCCTCAGTGATTACAAAGGTTCATACATCCCTAATTCCTCACAGGGAGGAAGCTTCCATTGATTTTCTCCCAGGTTCCAGAGGAACGATAACAAAGCCAGAGGAAGATCTGGTCTTCTCTTTACTTAAGAGTCAGTTACAAAAAAATCATTTTTGTTAAATAAGAATATGAGAAATAAGTTTGGGCTTGCAAAGAAAGAGAAGGTCAAGAGGGAGTGCTTGGGAAGCGAACACACAGGCAGGAAGTGAATTTGGATTGCCTGCTAACGCTGGTGGCCACTGTGTTTTTCCCCATTGGCTGTGGGTTGATGACCTCACAGTCTTTACAATCGTTGGTCTCAAAAGGAACGGCTCACAGGAAATGCAGAAAGGGGGAAAGTGTCACTGCTCTAGGCCATCAATTTCCTAGACCGGAGGAGCAGACCTTTGTAGAAACAAAGATTATAAAACCTTCCTGGGGTGAGGGAAATTAAAATATTTGCATCCAAGTATTACAAGGTGTGTATGTGGGGAAGGGATAAAAAATTTGAATTCATTATTCCTAACACAACTTTTATAATATGTGATAGAAAAGAGTCTTATTTGATATTTTTATAAGAACATGATGGGAGTACTTCCTGTCTGTTTTAGCCACAAGGCAGTTGGAAATAAGAATCAAATCTCTGGATTTTTCAAGCATTCAGTTCTCCCTTTCTAACCTGAGTCTGCTTTGATCAGGGAAGGAGACACCATGTCAAGCAAGACAGAAACCAGCACAGCAGACACTCACAGACGAAAGGGTGAGAGCTCAACCATCCTTGCTCCCTTGCAGGCTAGAGGAGCACAGCTTCCAGATTAGGTCTTCCCAGATTGTCTGAGCTGCTGAGGGTGTGGCTTTCTCCTGCTCTTCACCAGGAGCTAAACAGCTTCCCTCTTCAAAATGCCTGCTCCACAGGGAGGGCTATAGCGGCCCCACCTTGACCCTGTTTGCCCTTCCCCTAAAAATCAAGGCAAAAACTGTCCTGGTGAGCTAGCAATGAACACCCCACTGGTTTCTTTTCCAGTAGGAAAAGCCTAAATACAGGACAGAAAGAATATCGACTAAACAACAAAATTTAGCGAACTTGATTCCTTTCCCCAAGGAATCAATTGAAAGACATGCCTTTAAGTTTTCTCAGGCTACCAAGAGACAATGGCAATGTGCTTCCTCTTCTGGAAGAACAAAGTAGGTCATTCCTGTCATTCTCCTGTCTCTGTTGTCTTCTTCTCTCGTCTCCAGACAACACTGCCAAGCACCAGATGATAAAATTGTTGGAGTTCTCTGAAAGAGCTATCTGTCTATGCACTTGGGTAATTGCTGTTCCTCTAAGACCCTCTCCCCAAGACATAATCACATATTCACACACACTCCTACCATACACACATTCATATCACACCACACACACGCACACACACACTCACTCACACCATACACACTTACTCATACCACACACATGCACACACACACTCACTTGTACCACACACACGCATATACTCACACACCACACACACACACACCGCACACACATGCACACACACTCAAACTCACACTGCACACTGCTGTTGTTCTAATGTTCCAGTTAAGATCCAGCTAAAGCTACATTCAGAAAGTGGGAGTCAGGGTCTGGTCTCAGACAGAAGGAGGTGGGGTGGATGACTTTCTCTGCAGTTGTATGTCCTAGATCTTCTGAAATGATTACCTTCTGAGGACTCAGAGGCAGATCACACTTTCAAGCCAAAATGCTGACTCATGTCCTCCCTCCAGGGCCACAGAAAGGAAGGGTGGGGTTGGAGAACCTGACATGGAAGAGAGGTAGGAACTGGCAAGGGGCTTGTGGGGAACAAGGAGAGCACGGGGACACCAGCAAGATTCCTTTGCCTTCTCATTTTGTTCAAGACTCATGAACCTTGACAGATGAGTCTGCAAAAACTGCCCAGAGGGACTTTATCATCCTTTTCAGGCTGTTTCTTATTTCTTTTCCTTTGAGACCTCCGGGGTCCATGAAGTTAATAAAAGAGGAGATGTCAAAAGGCTATTTCTGTCATGTAGACAAGGAGAGGTGAAGTGAGACAAATAAATTGAGGAAAGCAGAAAAACAGAAGAAAGGAGGAGCACACGTGCTCTCTCCTCTTTCCCTCCCTCCCTCCCTCCCTTCCTCTCTCTCTCCTTCCTTCGCTCTCTCTTTCTCTCCTCTCTCCCCCTGGTTACTCAGGGCAAAGCAGGAAGAAATCTTTTCTGAGATGGAAGAGTATCATGCCCTCCCATGACTTACATTGTTCACCGAAGTCTGAATCATTCGCACAGCTCTCTCTGTAGGGACACAGGGAGTCAGTTGATATTTTAACTAGCCTGCCCTTTGGCAGCATTCTGTATCTAGTGACTGAGGGAAAACTCTCACACTCTTTGCAGTTCTCATCATTAGTTCCAACAGGAGTACCATCTATGGCGAACCCAGTCATACCTCTCTTCTGGTGGCTCCAGACAAGGTTGAAGCCAACATTTTATATTTGTAGTGTGTGTGTGTGTGTGTGTGTGTGTGTGTGTGTGTGTAAATCATGTATATGTCTCCCATGGAATTTATGGTTAATATATTTTTGATGCCTTTGCTAAATCAAAAGACTACTCTGTAGCCACTGATTCATTTGCTTATGAAGTGTCAGTACCTTTATAGCTACTCAAGATATATGTATGGCTCATATCCACAAAGAAGTCTTGGAAATAAACATTTATATTCATATGCATCCTACATGTCTTTTAATTGATATACATTCAAGCCTTACTTGTTGGAAATTGTATAGGAAATCACCAGACTTAGAATGGTTAATCTATATTTCAGTTTGATTGCCTTGAGAAGAACGTAAGAGATTGAAGCACACTTCTGTGGCGGGCGTTTCTAGACAAGATTAACTCAGGGGAAAACTCCAAATCTTGGTGACATCATCTCATAGTCTGGAGGCCTGGTAGAAGAAAAAGAAAAAAAGAAGAAAGCCAAGGATGTCTCTTCTGTTTCCTGGCTATCACCATGCAAACTGGCCTGTTCCACACACTAGATTCCCACGAAGGCAAACACCTCTGCTCCTGGGTGCGAAAGTAAGCAGTTCTTCCTTGCAAGTTCTTCTCTAGGGCATTTGATCACATGATGAGAAAACTGGCTAACCTAAGGAACTAAAGGATAAAATGGGGCCAGTTGTAGAAAAAAGGAAAGAGAGAAGGTGAGAGAGAGAGAGAGAGAGAGAGAGAGAGAGAGAGAGAGAGAGAGAGCTCACTATACTGGCTAGAATGGAGTCCTAAGATAGATTCTTTTTTCATCTTGAGACCTCCTGTTACACCTGTTCCTCAGAGTAAATGGTCCTGAGTTCAAACTTCATCTGCTATAGATGTTCTTAGGCACAAACATAGTCAAGGCATACTGTTTGTATCAATTTCTCATTTGCTACTGCTTAATGATTCTAAAATGGAGCCCATGCATTTCCCAGGACCTCTCCCACAATTCCAAAATGAAAGAAAATGTCTGAGTCTTCAAGACCCTATTCTATCAGTTCCACTGGCTTCCATTTTATTTTGAGAGTACTAGAATTGTCCTGACCATTGCATATTCCAGGATTGAGCCTTGCTCTTAGAATGGGGGAGAGATAACATCAGAAATCCCATATTAAAAAAAAAAGAATGGGGGAGAGAGATAATGCATACTCAGCTAGCTTATAAACACCCAGCCACCTTGAAGAAACTGGCTAGGATGTTGACAGTTTATCGGTCTCATTACAACTATTTTTTAAAAAAATCTCTATAGTGCTCCCGATCCAAGCAATAGAATAGAATGATAGAGACATTAAATAGGTAAAATGCTTTTTATATTAAATCCCTAAAAATGTATAATAAGGTAAATCATCTACAAAGGAGTGCCTTGGGTGAGAGGGGATGAGACAACTACTCCAGTGAGTTTGCTTCAGACAAGAACAGCCATATATCAAAGCTGAGTGTTTTCTCCTGGGAATACTACCTTGCATTTGTTTATCTATGTGTGCTAAGCCAGACAAACAATAAAGTTCTCTTCAATTGTAGAAGCCCAGAGAAGGCGAATTGCCCTTTCCCGTTATGAATATCTGTGTCTGTCCATTTTCAGCTGCTGTAACAGAATACTTGAGAATACCACTGTAAGAAAATAAAGGCTTGCTTTGGTTTATAGCTTCAGAGCTTTCAGTCCATGGTCATTTGCTCCTATGTGAGTTTGTGGCAAGGCAGAAGGTCATGGCGGGGTGACTCCAGCAGAGCAAGGGGCTCACATCATCACAGCCAGAGAGCTGAGAGAGGAGGCGCTATGGTTAATATGAAGTAGCTAAGAGCACAGCCCCAAGAATTACTCCCTTCAACTATGCTCCACTCCTAACTGTCCACCACCTCCCAGCAGTCCATCAAATTGTTGAGTAGTGAGAGTTAAATTGTTGGCAAGGCAACATGATCTCATTTCTGAAAGCCCCACCTCAGAACACTTCTGCCTTGAACATCAACAAGCTTTTGATGTATGAGATAAGAAAGGCCATTCAGATTTATACCAGAACACTATAGAGTATATTTACAATAATAAAAAATGTATCCTTTCATTCAGGGGCTCAAGATATAATCTAGAGTGGACTTTCAAAGACCTCTGAAAGATTATAAGTAAATAACCTTGCTTTTTGAGAATCATCTCTATAGAACTGAAATAAGGTTTTCCTTCCTTTGATTTTTATTTTATTTTTTCTTTTTAGTTTCTCAAGACAGGGTTTCTCTGTGCAACTTTGGAGCCTGTCCTGGAACTACTCTGTAGACCAGGCTGGCTTTGAATGCATAGAGATTTGCCTGCCTCTGTCTCCCAAGTTCTTTGTTAAGGAAGTTTCTTCAGGGCTGGAGAGATGGCTCAGAAGTTAAGAGCACTGGCTGCTCTTCCAGAGGACCCGAGTTGAACACAGCTATCTGTAACATTGGTTCCAGGTGATCTACCAGCCTCACACAGAGACACATGCAGGCAAAACACCAATGCACATAAACAGTAAAAATAAATAAGTCATAAAAATTAAAGGCCTTTCCAATTTCTTATTTCTTTCTCTTCCTCCTCTTCCTTCTCTTCCTCCTCCTTGTCCCCTTCTTCTTTCTTCTTCTTCTCTGGTCAAAAGCTTTCCAATTCCTTTGGACTTCAGGAGGCTTCTGGAACACAGCACTTCTGTTTCCGTTCTGCTGCGTCCCCTGCATAGCCATGATGTATCTCTCTCTTTTTGTGTGGTTTTAGTTCAAACCCATTCTCAACAGAAAGAGAACCACAACAAAGCTTTGGGTTTGACCATGACAGGACTCCTTCCTCTTTGAATCTTTCTTTTTATTTCTTCCAAAATTTAACACCTTTATTGTACATACCAATAGGATTCAATGTGATATTGTCATACATACATGCATACAACATGCTTAGATCATTTCTAACTACCTCTTCCTCCACCCTTACCCTTCTCAGGTCTGCCCCACCATCTTTCCTGGTCTGTTTTGTCAATATTCTACATTTAGGTAAGATGATTAGATCATATGGTAGCATCTTTCTTATAACATACACATGCACACACATGCACACGTGTACACACACACATGCACACATAAAAAGTATTATCTTCATATACAACTCTTCAATTGTAGAGCAGACATCCAGTGCCCATAATTTAAGACTAACTTTATGTGGAGCTGAAAGAGAATTGTCTTAGAGCAAGAACAAACCATCAGAAGAAGCCTGTGTCTCCATAGAGAGCTGTGAGTGGCCATCTCAGCCTGTGTCCCCATAGAGAGCTGTGGTGGACGTCCAAGCCTGTGTCCTGACAGAGAGCTGTGAGTGGCCATCTCAGCCTGTCTATGTGCTTTAATAGCATTTATTTTGGATACTTTAGTCCCACTTTCTTTCTTGCCTTCTACCTTGGCTTCTATTCCTCTCCAGGATTTCTCAATTCAGTTACTTGAGTTGATTTCAATTCCACCTGGATAATTGAGTAGAAGAAAATCTGGGGGCACCTTGTAACATGTAAGGTGTTTTACAAATAGAAGCTGCAATGAAGTACTAATTATATAGTGCTATTCTCTCTGCTGATGTATAGGTGGGAGTGAAAAATAAAAGATGAAAAGCCTTGGCCCTGGTGTTCCAGGGGCTCGGTGCTAAATAGAAGAGGTAGAAAATGCTTTTTAAAAAATGAGGATGACTCGATCAGTAATTATAGACTAGGATAATAAAAGGGGTCTGCCTAAAGATGGTAGAGCAAGGAACATTTGAATGAACTCAGAAAGACGTGGAATTCTTCGGTTGTCAAAAATGGTAAGGACGGTGAACAGCATGAGAAATACGACAGACCTCTTGCTCAGGAGCTCACCTGATGTTACAAAGAGAAGATTCCTTCCAAACAGGAAGCAATACCGTCAAACCAATGCTCATCCTGAGATGGGAAAAGATGAATGAAGACATTGATCATTCAGTCACACCCTTAGTTTTCCACAGTAAAGAAGAATTCTTTCCTGAAGAAAAACATTTACATTTCTAATACTTTGATTGCAGCAAGCATCAGGTTAGCCTCAGAGATGACCATCTTTATTTTTAATTATTTTGCATCCCATTTTTTCTTCAAAAGGCAGCAATAAACATAGACAAGTTATTTTTGACTCTAGAAAGTTGGCCTGCAATGTAAGATCATGGTCCAATCCACTGTAAATAGTGATGCACAAGTCTCATCACTCCATGTCTGACCCCCAAACACTTGAGGTCTGCACACGGCTCTCTTTGTTATGTGCAGGGCAAACTGTTGGCAACATACAGAGCATCTGTGAAAACTCTATCCAGCATTGGAGTGTCACTACACAGAACTCACCAGATTCAGATTTGGGATATACAGTATTGAAATCAAATTTCTGAATTTTGACTTTTAATAAAGAATTAAATGTTCAAGTTACAACAATTTGAAAGATGTTGTTACACATAGACAGCTTAAATAAACATGGCAAAAATTCACCTACGCACAGAAAGGTGACAGCCCTCTCATGTGAGTCTAGTTAAAGACCTGACAAATCTATTCTAAGGTTTTCTTTTAACCACAGAGAATAGCCTGAGAGAGGAGCTACAAAGTTGCATTCTTTTCCACCCAAAGGTGCAAATACTCCATTAAAATGAAAGGTGCATTTAGAAGGAATGTGCTCCCATATATCACCTGTGATTAGATTTGTGACAACTTCTACAGACAGGAAGGCTTCCATTCAGGAGCAGACAATTCACCCAGTTACTTGTGGGTCTAAGGTCATGCCCTGACAATGGGAACAATGACTCTCAAACCTACGGAGGAAACTCCATCAACCAGTTCAGGTGTGCAATGAAGCGTTCGGAGAGGAGGAGCTGGACATGCTCTTTACTCTCATTGGGTCCTTTGTCTTTCTCTGGGCGGAGGTAGATAATGTGATGTCTTTTACTAGAACCCATCTATGGGAGATTTTTGTTTTTCTGTTTGGGGCTTTTACCAGTTCTGTATTGAGAGGCCAACATAAAACCCCTATTTACTTTCTGTACTGGAGAATGTGCTCAGCTCTGCAATGAACTCTTCCTGGAAGATCCCCCCCTCTCCTCCCATCCCAGCAAGTCCCTTCTGATTGACTACAGGGGGATGATAAACTCTGACATTTAGCATCAGGTCATATCTGTTGAACCTTACAAGCCCTGAACACATGAAACCACAGTCTTCAAAGAGGTCAGTGGCTCTCAGGGATGCATTTCAGTGAGTGCTTCCCCCCTTAACTTATATTTGGAAAATTCTAGACAACCAGAGTTTATGGTCGCTTGGAAACAATTTTGTCAGCTGTTATTTTCCTATAGCATGAATCTATTTCCCAATATGAGAACAAGAGGAAATTTTAGCCTAGACACTGAAGAAAAGAAACGTGATGGAATGAACAGGCTGGAAATGTCACAATGCTTTAGTCTTTCCAAGGGAAGGTAAGGACAAACTCCAACTGCTCGGATTCTCACGCTGCATCCAGTAAGCATTCTGGCTACATCCACTGCTTTTCCTCCTTTGACACTTATCCAAAATCACTACTTTTTCAATGAAGTTCAAATTCTGAATATTTCTGATCTATACTTTAACTGAGTGATGGAACGTGGAAGTCAGAGGAGAAAATACTTTAATATATCCTAAGAACGAGAGGAGCCACAAGATATTGGGGGGGGCAGCCTAAGAAATAAGTGATGGGAAGATCTAAAAGTGAGGAAGAGATGGACAATTCTAAAACTTCTCTTCAGTTCTACAACTGGCTATTGACTACTGACATTAAATCACAAAAGACAGAACCAAGAAGACAAACAGCTAAATCAGAAAGTGTAGTTGGCCTTTTTGTGCCAAAAACTTTGATGATTGAAAATACTTGCCATGGTTCTCAGGTGAAAGGCAAGGAAGGGAAAGAGAAGAAGCTAACTCTTCTGCCATCTGCCCACAGATAAAGTATGTGTACTTCTTTCCAGGGAAACACTAACTTAGAGAAAGGGAACAGACCCTTGGGGACTTCCATCCTGAAGACTTTGAGAGGGAAATGCCCAAAATTACATCCAAAATGGAGGAAAGGGCAAATGGATTTGTGCAGAAATGCCACCAGAAGCAGGATACTAGGTGACTGTGTAAGGTGAACTAAGTACTCAGTAGGGGCTGGGCAGTATCCCAAGCACATCTGTCCTGGCCCTCATGCGCCAGAGGCCACAGCGCACTCAAATAGCATCCAACTCAGAATGCTTAACTACTTCCTTTGTAACTCATCGTACTTCCAACATTAAAGTCCCCATCAACTCCATGGAAACAAGGACCACTTGGAGAACTAGGCATTCTGAAGCTAAATCCCTCCACCACAGATTATATATCCAACTTGTAATTTCTAAAGTTTTATGAAACAGCTCCTATTTGATAGGTAACCTTGAAAGACTGCTATTGAATTTGACATGTATTGTAGTATCTCCCTGCTGCTATTTCTTTGAAAGATAGTTCATAAAAGAGTTTATAAAAAGTTACATGGAAAATAACAAGTTCTTTACTCATTCCTCTTGAACATGTTTACTGTGTATTGATGCCTGGTGCACTCTTGGAACACCCTGTTGCTTCAGTGACTTTTATTTTTTTCTTTAAGTCCCATGTGCCTAAAAAAGGTACCAAGTTTAAGTTGGAGAGACTGGGAAAGAAACCATAAATATGTGTATCTTCCCAGTGCCATGAATGTTCATAGGTTTAGGGTCAGAGTCATGTAAATAGTCACCTGTATATGGAGATGAATAATTTTGACCATTTTACACATAATAATTTGGAAGTCGTTCAGTCTTTTTCTAAAATTAAAAGCATTGAAGTAATACAATGTTTAAAATCTTGAGTTCCAAGTTCAACTAGTTACATCACTGAGATTTTTCTGAACACAAAAATCTCATATAAAACAAGAAGAGTACAAACTACTCAGTTATCCACCGCTAACCTTGTCCTGTTGCTCAGTCCATTACAACTATAGACCAACCAAATGCTCAGCGTGTTCCCAGCCGCGAGCTTGCTTCTTTCATTTTCAATTGTATGTACTTCTTTTTCCTGTTAATACAGATGGTCCAGAGCTAGTTCTCTAGTTGATTCAGCCAAAAATCACCTGGCTGCTCTACATCCTAAGTGGTGTACCACACACATAACATTACCACCAAAGAACCCTCAAAATGATCAAGATGAGTCTCCCAAAGTCTCACAGGAATTTACAAGAGCCAAAACACTGTGCCGGGAAAATAGATCGTCTGCTTTTATTTATTTTGTCATGTCGTTTTAAACTTATTTTTTTAAGGCAGTGTTTTGTAGTGCATCTAATATAGTAAAGCCTTGTAGATATACCACTTATAAATTAGTATATATCCAACAAACCATTGTGCTAAAACATTTGGTGTTACTACTTCTAGGAGTATGTGATCAAAAACAAAAGGTAATGGGAGAGGTCTTGGCTAGTATATCTAGTATTAGAAAAAACTAATAATAAAAAATAAATAAAACACTAATTACCCATGACCTAGTACTGGGTCTGGTTTTATGAATAAAATTTTACTAGGACATAGCCATACCCATTCATTTACATATTGTCTAGGGTTAGTTCAGAAGATGCTTCAGAGCCAGAATGGCCCACGAGTCCTAAAATGTTTACTGTCTCAGGCCTTATAGAGAAAATTTGCTGACCCTTGATCAAGACCAGTGGTTCTCAACTTTCCTAATGCTGCAATTCTTCAATACCATTCCTCATGTTGTGGTGCTCCCATCCATAAAAGCATTTCATTGCTACTTCATACAGGATATCTGATATGTGACCCCTGTGGGGTCAAGACCCAAAAGTTGAGAACAACTTATCTAGATTAATCTCATTTTTATGGGTGATGGAATTTAAATCTGGAGATGTTGAGTGAATTAGCAAAACAGAACTAAAACCATGTGTGCTCCTCAAAGCACTTTCAATGCCTAGGGAATAACACACCCCTGCCACCGGCATGCCTATGTTCTTTCAGAAACCTTGACATCTAAATTAAAATTCAATTTTATCCATGAGGTGCTGCTTTCCCCTAAGTCCATCTCCTTTCTCTGTGCTTCATCATCCCAAGGCCAGCTTGCAGTACCTTTCTTTGAACAACAGTGGCCTGCCCTTGCCAAAAGATGCCACTAGGCTCCAGTTTAATGCACTATATTTCTTGAAAGACAAGGAGATGCAAAAGTCAAAAACATGATTACTTATTCACAATATGTGACAGAAATATTAGTATTTGTCTGTCTAATCATGAAAGTTATCTAGAAACTTGTAATGGTGGAATCAGGGGCTCGCCTCTGCCCACCCACACTTCTTCAACCACAAATTTGCAATGGTGGAATCAGGGGTTCACCTCTGCTCACCCACACTTCTTCAACCAGAAACTTGCAATGGTGGAATCAGGTGCTCACCTCTGCCCACCCACACTTCTTCAGCCAACCGCCCTAGCACCACCAAGACATGCAGGTATTGGCAAATAAGCCCTTCTCATTGAGGGAAATGACCCTGGGACGGAATTTTGACTAGAATTACTTAAAATAGTGATTCAGCTAAGTGTGGTTCTATGTCTATAGCACCAGCATCACCAGAGAACATGCTAGAAGTGTAATTCGCAGATCCTTACTCTGAATTATTAAATCAGAAATTGTAGGGATGGGCCATAGGCATCTATTGCTATTTTAAGTGTTCCTGTTGAATAAAAAAAAAATCTGATTTAAGGAATTGACATCATAACTGCAGATGGAACCAGAGAAAAAAGCATCATGCACCCCACTGCTACCTTTCCATGAAGATTTTAGAAACATTCAATGTATATGTTCAAATCCTTAGGGAGAAATATTTCTTCTTTGACTCCAGTGTAGCAACAAATATGAGTAAGCTTTGGTAACTGAATAGGGAAAGACATTACCACCTGCCCAATGATCCTAATATCTGACCCCAATTATGCTCTCATTGGGATGCTCACTGTATTTTGCTTCATGTTTATCAGGGTCCTAGTGTTATAAGTCAGTGTCAAAATGGATCCTATGGCTCTATTACAGTGAACACCTAACCAATACTATGGTGTTATAGTCTTATAAAGGATATGAACTTTCAGCTAAAAAAAATCACCAACAAACATCTATTATAAAGATACAAATCAAGCACTTTGAAAGAAAAAGTTGCTATTGCTATATGGATATATCATTGGGAAATTTCATTGATGGGAGAGTTGAGGGTGCTTTATTGGGTAACTTGTATTTGAACAAATCTAGCTGCAGAATACATTTTTAAAAGTAGACAAAAGCATTGTCCAATTAAAGAAAAATAAATGCAAAAGCACAGTAGCAGAAGAATGCATTCTGAAGAGCTGGAAGCAGGCCTCTGGGCTGGAGCACAGACCTGGATGAGTGTGGTGTAAGAGGAAGCAGGAGGGAACAAGATGCACCCACAGTGATGGTTTTATTCATTATTGTAACAGATCACTGTAACTGTCTGTGCAAGACTAAGAGAAGTCAGTTAAAGAGTCACTACTGTGGTTGTCCAGCCAGGACATAAATGTAATTAGAACAGCAAAGGTGGAAAGAATCAGACAGATTTGGAGCACAAAGATTTTTGTGATATGGAGTGTCAGAGATGCAAAGCGGTCGAGGCTGATTCCTTAGTTTCTGCTGTAGAGAACTCATCAGTGCTGAGACATAGCACAAAGCCTTTCTCTTAAAGAAGACCAAAAAGAGACAGACCAAGAGAAACTAAAAGAAAAGGATGTTTGATTCTGGGAAAAGGAAAGACTCATTCTGCTGTCACCAGCCAGACACAGATGAAGTAAGATAAGAATGCCTCACTGAGTAAGGTACTAAGCCACGTAGCTAAACATAGATAAGAATTATGGGTTAATTTAAGTTGTAAGAACTAGCTAATAATAAACCTGAGCTATCAGGCCTAACAGTTATTATTTTTTTTTAAAAAAAAGGATATTGTAAAAGCGAATGGAAGACAACATTTTCAGAATAAAAGGTCCTGATTTCTATTCATAAAGAATTCAAAAAGAGCTGGGCAGTGGTGGTACATACCTTTAATCCCAGCACTGGGAGGCAGAGACAGTGGATCTCTGTGATTTCAAGGCCAGCATGGTCTGCAAAGCAAAACCCTTGTCTTGGCAGGGAATGTGTTAAAGCTAGAAAAATCCCCAGATTTTTCTTCAGAAAAAAATTACCCTTTCAAAGCTTATTCCAATTGTAGAGATTTTCATTTTCTCTAAGGATTGATGAAGTCATTAAAAACTAACCAAACTATTTGACCAAAGCATTTATGTTGGTAAAGCAGATTACAGGAATCTCTGCTTCCTAGGATTCATTCCCAGAATTCCAGCACACTTCAGACTTTCTGACAGCATTGTAAACATATTAGTTCTAAGCAACTAGTTTCAAAACATCCCTTGAGTTTATCAAATATCATCTCTTGTAAAAACCTACCTCAAACTCAAGGATCCACACAGACAGATGTAACAAGTTGGCCAACACAACAAAAGTCAGGACTCACTAAAGGTGAGAGGCTAGTTGCCAGGGCCAGAGCCTAAACCTTATCCTTCATGTTCCTCCCCAATGCAAGTGAAAGACAAAACTCTGGGGTAGCTATGGACTGAGAAGCAATGCCATGGAGAAACATGTACATATAAAACCTAATTATGCTATGAACTTATGAGTTATAGGCTTTCCTAAGGATCATTGCCATACTTCACCCAAAATAAAATAAATATCAGCAGAAATGTTGCTTGATATCAAGTTGTTTACATCAAATTACAGGGCTGAAGATGCTACAAAATCTGCCAAACTGTTAATTTCATTTTAATTTTATTCTAAATGATTTCTTGGCAAGAATGGGGGTTGGTGAGCATGGTTGGCCCGCAAGCATAAAGCCACAACTCCCATCAGCTACACTAGGCACAACGGATATATAAACTGCATTTGATCATCACAGAAGTTCATTGAGCTAGGTACTAATCCTCTCAGTTCACAGATGAGGAAACTGAGGAACCAGTGAGCTTTTTAGCAAGCACAACATTCAAGAAAGCAACACTGCTCAAGGAGAAATGTGATCACGTAACAATCTCTGCTATTAGTCAAAGTCAAGACAAAGACAGTCAAAGAAGAGGACATAGAAAGAGAGGGGTCAGACTACAGAACCAAAGCTTTCAATGAGTGCAAAGCTTGGCAAAAGTTGTCACATGCAGGATATTTTGTGGAAGTAAAGCTTGTGGAAAGAGGATGCCAACTGGTTGTTTAAAGATTAAAAGTTGGCATGATGTTTAGCCATTGTTTTTTTTTTTCATTTTGCTTTTTACTGTTTGATAGCTCCACAGGTGCATATAACATATTTTGATCAAATTGACCCCCAATCCCTTCTCTCCAGTTCCTTCCCTATTTTCCCACCAGTTTCCCCTCCCAACTTCATGTGCTTTGATGTTAAGGTTACTGAGTCCACTTAGTGCTGTCTGTATAGGTGTGGGAGCTAGGATATCTACTGGAGCATGAGTGTCTTCTCTGGCCTCACATCCCTGAGAAAGCGACTCTTGCTCCACCAGCAGTCATCAATTGCCAGTAACCCCTCATCAAGGAGTGGGGATCCTACCTCCCTGTTGGAGTTTGGCCGATTTGATCTCAGAAAGGTCTTAAGTATATAGCCAGAGTTGCTGTGACATTGCTATCATGCCCAGAAAATACTGTCTCACCGCAGACATGCCCACTCTTTCGGGCTCTTACAATCTTCCTATACCCTCTTCCATGACGATCCCTGAGCCTTGAGAGAAGGTAGTGTAGTGTAGATGCCCCATTTACAACTGAGCTCTCCAGTCTTTCATTCTCTGCACGGTGACCAGGCATGGTCTTTGTATTAATCATTATCCTCCTGCAAAATGAAGTTCCCATGATGAGGGGTGAACGATGCCATAACCTATGGATCTAAGGGTAAGAACTCGGGGTGCAGTCTGTCATTATGTTTGTTAATAAATTAGTAGTCCTAGGCTGTCCCTGTGACTTTAGAATCCATGTGGTTTTTTGTTTGGTTGGTTTTTTGTTTTTGCCCAGTTGATGGTACCAAGCAGTAGTTCTATCATGTAGAGCGGGCCTTAAACCTAATCTGGAAGTACCATAGCATGCCACTATTACAACAATGCACATATCTTGCCATGGCAGTCACTATTATAAATCTCTATGTGCACAGATGAGTATAAAGTACTTGACTTTTATTCTTTGAAATTTTTATGTACAAAAAAATTTCCTTTTAACTGAAAAGAAAATCACTTCTTATATTCCCACAAGTCTCTAATTATCCACAAAGCACAATCCAGGCATGCCCCCTTCTCTGTGCAGAGCCCATGTATCAAGCGATGAAATGAAAGACTGGAGAACTCAGTTGTAAATGGGGCATCTACACTACACTACCTTCTCTCAAGGCGCAGGGATCGTCATGGAAGAGGGTATAGGAAGATTGTATCAACTTGTAAGGGTGCTTGGATGCTTCTGTGAGACAGAAGCTAGTATTTCCAAATGAAACTATTATGGGAAATCTAAGGAAAAAACAAGAACCAAAAGACGCAATCTGAAATAAAGTAGGAGTTCGGTGGAACCCCAATGTATTTTTCCTAGAAAGTTCTCGCTTCCTTTTTGCACTGAGGCACACAGCTCTGTTCCATAAATTACAGAGACTGTTGAGTAAAGAATGGAGCCAACACTAGCGTAGTTTCTCATCTGCAGAAAAAGTACCTAAAAGAGAAAGTTCTGTAAGCTGGGCAGAAATGAAATCTACCACTACCGATCATCAAGGCATGCCTGTGTCTCAGAGAACTGAGTGCAGGGCTGCTCAGACAGCCAGTACAGCAGGATGAGCAAAAGAAATTCACAGGAAACTGAGCACTTCTGGAGAAAATGAGACTGACAGACTTCTCTGAAAACACAGCCACAGAATGAACGAGTGAGGGCCGGCAGGCTGTTCTAATACGCACACTGACTGCGGCCAAGGGGCTAGTTTAAGGAAGAAGAACAGAGTGAGATGAGAATGTGTAGGACTGATGTCTGTGGGAACTTGCGTGTATGCACTGTAACAGCCCTGTTTGCACAGGGCTCATCCAGCCCGTGCTCACCTCCAATACAAGTGTCTTCACTGTCGGTGACATTTATTTGAGTATAGGAATGTAGCTCAAGCATAGAACCCTTGCGTTTATTTTTAAAAACATCCATGTGTCGGGTGGTGGCGCACGCCTTTAATCCCAGCACTCAGGAGGCAGAGGCAGGCAGATCTCTGAGAGTTCAAGGCCAGCCTGGTCTACAGAGTGAGTTCCAGGACAGCCAGAGCTACACAGAGAAACCCTGTCTCTGAAAACTAAACGAGAAAAAGGGGGGTGGGGGGAAGAACTTAAAAAAAGGGGGGGAACCCACTCAAGTGAGGGTTTCTCAAAGACCTTTAGAAACTTAAGGAAAAATAGGGAAAGAAAGGCTTTGGGGACATTAGGCAGGCTCTTCCATCTTAGGGCTTCCATCCAACCATTCCACACTGCCTCCGCCTTTCTCACAAGCCTAGGTCACAGAAGGTGAGCAGGCTGGCAAGCTCTGTTCTTCCACATACACCACGCACTTTCACCACCGATCAGGACAAGGATTTCTCAATGTACCATTGGCCCTTTGGCAATTCCCTTTTAAATACACACTTCTGAGCTTGCCCTTAACTTAAGGGTTTATACACTTAATAATCCTGTTTTCTAAAGCTAATTGCCTCTGTAGCTATTTTATACCCTTAGGTGTCATGGCAAGCTATTAGAAATGCCAGCGCTCACTCCAACCTAGTTCAGATCTATAATTTATGGAACGCACTGAGTCACAGAACTCAGTTGGCTGCCTTTGTCATGAACACTTCCTCTTTCTACAGGGATTTTCTTTAAAGAGGAAAAAATCACTTTAGATCACTTATTGCAGAAAATTTCAAAGGGAGTTTTCCCGGGAAATTATGTGAAGCCAATGCTGAAGGTCTCAGGGAGCAAAAGTTCGACTCTGCGCTTACGGGGAAGGCTTAGAAAGGGCGACAGGGAGTCGTCTTGTACTTTTAAGATACTGTCAGCAACAGAAACTGACTCAATAGAATGACAATTTTAGTTTTAACAATAATGTGGTGTGTTCTACAAGAGGGATCCCTGATTTGCAAGTCTCTATCAAGAGGTAAATACAAGTACCACAGAGTGATTATGTAAAAGAGACCTTTTCATAGTGAATTCACAAATAGCTTATGAACATTGCCACTCTGAGGCCCCCAAAATGTTCAAATATAAGGTCTATAGCATGCATGAATCAAGTGACTAACATCTAACGAACACAGTAAATTCTGGAAATTCACAGAAAATATAAAACTTAATCTCCAATAAACTGGAATGTAGAAGTAAGGAACATGAAGTTTTAACTGTGACTTCTGCTTAAGCACACAGGAGTGAGCTGGGTCAGCATTGGAGCCCCACCTAGGTCTCTCTGAAAGGAACACTTGCACTTTTTTGCTAAATAGAATTTTATTCCAGTAAGTCCCAATTTTATCACAAAAAGAGATCTAGTTAATCACTCTTTAAAATACAGAATTCCTGTTCCACCAACACCTGTTCAGTTGCGTCCAATAGCCAGGAACTGGAAGCAGCCTAGGTGTTCCTCAGCCGAAGGATGGATAATGAAACTGTGGTCATACACACAATGGGCACCTATTCCATTGTAAAGAAAAATGGAAAGAAATGGATGGAACTGGATAATCTTACGTTGAGTCAGGGAACTCAGACCAAGAAAGGTGCATGTTCCCTTTTGTTTATGATCCTCACCTTGAATCTTAAGATTTGGGTCTTTAGTCTGGAGTGATTGCAGAATCCAGGAAAGTGGAAAGAGATGGAGAGGGGATAGTAGGACATAGGTGTCATGAAGATAGGGCTGGGGAACTTACCTGGAAGGGGAGAAGGAGAGTTAAATAGCACTAAGGTTGCTTGAAAAAGCCATATGGAAACAATATTTATGAACTTATTTAAAATACATACATAATATAAAAAATATACATGTGTATATACTTTAAATGGAGTTACATCACATGGAGCTATAGTGCTATACCACCCCTGCCCAAGAAAGAGCCACAGACTATAACCCCGTCAAAAAAAAAAAAAAAAAAAAAACCACAGTATCAAGTAGGTGAAAACTCCCTTCCAGCTGTTTATCATGGGATTCCTAAGAGAATCCCAAAGCAATATAAGCTATTGCTTCTGTCCAACCTCCCAGAAGTTGAAGGTAAAACACTGACCCCACATACTTGAGGCATAGAACTTAGAGGAATTAGCTGGAACTGATCTGGAAGCCTTCTTCCTGAGGACTAGTTCATAGTGTTGAAAGGCGCTGTGCAGGGTGCCAAGAGAAGAAAGCCACCAACGGTCCTTCCTACCAATAAAGCCTGCAAAGCACAGTAGTGACTGGCTCAGTGAGCATTATTGGCACTCATATCTTGGGGGCAACCAACAGCTGATTAATTGAAAGGACATGGAAGAGGTAGAATGGGGGTAAGTAGAAATCAGGTAAATTCTCATGTACGAAATTCTCAAAATACATTTTTACTATGAAAAAAATGATTTGGATATTAGTTCTATTTTTTTTCTGCTCTTCTCACACCCAAACTCTCAATTTTAAATTGTTGTTGTTATTCATTGTTCTCTGTGACTAGGTTTGATTTTTTTTAACAGCTTCTCAGAAAACTGTTTTGTTTTTTTATGTTATGTTATGTTATGTTATGTTATGAAACTGGAGTGTCAACGAGCTTCCTAATCGAAATGGACATCACACTTGATGAGGGCCTGCTCTTGAAGACAATGAGGTCCACTTGAGCAGGCGCTAAGATTTGAGCTACGATGCCACACTGTACTCTCTTGTGAATAAAGCATTCGCGGATGTAGTTTTCACTTCTACAGGAATGGCAAGAGTCTTGCCTCCATCCCTCTCACTCTAGGCAACCCTGAAGAGATTCCATGCCATCCTACAAAAGCAATGAATCCAAATAGTTGTTTTCCAGTTGTTATTTTCTCTGAGTCAAGTCCACAAACAAACGTTAACCTGCTAAGCAATGGCGTTTTCGTGTATTTTTCCTGTAGGCGTGACTCCTGGCAGGAGACTTCAGCTTGACAACACCACCACACAATGACAGGGCCTTGAGAGATCACTCTGGACCCCTTCCCATACTCTATTCCCACCCCACTGCACTTGACCTTTGAGAGGTTTCTGTCCTAGATCAGGTTTTTTTTGTTGTTGTTGTTGTTGTTGTTGTTTTGCATGGAGAGAAATTAGCAGGAAGTGATTCATATGAAGGGTATTTATTTAAAACTGATATTTTTTAACCTATTGAATATTTCAGATTTCTGATTCAATGGTGTCTTATCGTGTCTTGGACTCCCAAGGTAGGCAGGCCTTCTCTGTGCTTGCTTCAAGTGCACTGGCAGTTGCTGCTCTTTACTTCTAGAAGTTGACCGCAGTTGTATCATGCTCCTTCACCAGTCAATCAACCTTTGTCCTCTGATGGGTTCTTCGTATGGGAACAGATAGCCTTGATTGAACACTCTTTTCACGGCTCAGAATGCATCAACTTCAATAAACTGCTTCATTGACAAACAGACCTTCACCTGGCCCAGCAGGAAACCAAAGAAAAAACTTTAGAAATTGTCTTTCTCTGCCACAGAAAAAGCAGAGGACAGACTCAGAGGTTTGTTTTTTGTTTTGTTGTTCTGTTTTTGGTTTTTCAAAACAGGTTCTTTGTATAGCTCTGGCTGTCCTAGAACTAACTCTGTAAACAAGGTTGATCTCGAACTCATAGCCTATTTCTGCCTCCCAAGTGCTGGGATTAACAGCATGTGCCGCCAACACCCGGCAAGACCCAGAGGCTTGAAACGGGCACCATTTTGTAAAGTTAGTCCTTAGCATCACTGGGAAATCCGCAATATCTTGGGAAACAGGTGTGAAGCCAAAAATAGCCGTTTTCATTTCTGTAACAGTTAGGTCAACAAAACTCATTTACATGCATTATTTCATTTCATTCTAACTATAATCCTGTAAAGTAGGCAGGACTGAAACCATGGTTAGTGTTGTTAACATAAGGAAACCAAGATTCAAATAAGCCAGCATTGGCAAAGCCCTAAATTCAATCCACAGCACCTTGAAAATGGCAAAATAAATAAGACTTTTAAGTCAAATACTACTGGCCAACTGTGAATAGCATATTAGTGCACAGTGTGTTTAAATATGTACTATCTCAATTTTACTGACACCACAATAGGGAAGCAAGACAAATATTCTCTCCCTATTTCAGGTTAATAAAGATAAACTATGTTAATATTTCTGCTAACCAACATTTCTCAAAGATTTTAACCTAATGCTCTCCCCTTAGTGGCTGTCCCTCCTGGTGGGCGGCTGCATGGGGGCTTGCAATGGCTGGTGGCACGGTCTGTTTGCTGGCTACAAGTCCACCTACTCCTTCCCTCCCACTCACTCCCAAACTCACCATCAAGCTTCAACACAGCTGTGGAGGACAACTCAATTAGATATATTTTTATTGATGATTTGAATAAAGGCAACATAAATAACATCCCTGACCTATTGGAAAATAGCAAAATAACATGAAGTCCCATGATCTCAACCTCTGTTCTGAGGTTGAGTTTCCTTTAACCCACCCACCCACCGTGCATCTGCTCTTACCTTGATCACATGGCAAATTTGAACACATTTTAATTTTGCATTTTCAGTTGCCTCTGTTCTAAGTCCGTTACCTTATCATGACTTTAAGTGACTATTAACTCTATCAAGCAAAACCAATATAAATAGTGTATCCCTTGTAGCATGTTATTTCTGTTTTTTTTTCTGTTATTGCTATAGCATTGCCTTTCACATATTTGAGATCACTAAGGACCTATCCTAACATAAACATCCCCTAGCCAACTATGAGACACATTTCATTAGGACAGCTAATGAATTTTAATTGTTGCTATTTGGGTTATGTACTACTTTCTTATTTTAAACTGCATTTTGCCAATTACTAGTGCATCAGCACATTCTATAATATTTTTATATGTTCTCCCAAATTACCTGTTTATGATAATTGTATAGTTAATATAGATAAGATAGCTAATATTTGAATTTCTAGAGAGTGAAGGAAACACACATCCTAATGATGTGTTTCTGTGGTGCTCCTCTTACATCACATGATTAGTGAACATGAATACAGAAAACACAGTCACAAACCACATCAATATCCTCAAATGATCCTCAACTAATGCATATTCACTGTCATGATGCTTGACTGCTATTCCCACTAACTATCACAAAAAGGATAAAGTAGTTATACCAGAGGATCAGACCCCAATCTGAATGAACTTATGCTGGTATATTAAATAAATTGCTGAGCCTGTGTCTTTATTTACAAAAATAAATAGTACTACTAATCCCTATGGTGTAGGAGTTCCTTCTGTTTGTGTGTTGCTTTCATTGTATAATGAATTAAGAAACTGTCTTGGCCTAGTTGATAGGACAGAACTTAGGTAGGCGGAGTAGACAAAACTGAATCCTGGGAAGAAGGGCAGAGTGGCAGCCATAGATCTCCTGCCTGAGACAGACGCTGGTTAGAATCTTGCTGGTAAGCCACAGTCATGTGGAGATACACAGATTAATAGAAATGGATTAAATTAAGATGTAAGAATTAGCCAATAAGAAGTTAGAGCTAATGGGCCAGGCAGTGTTTAAATGAATACAGTTTCTGTGTGGTTATTTTGGGTGTAAGCTAGCCAGGCAGCAGGGACAAACAAAGGGTTCCCCCTCCTCATGCAACAGATTGGTGGCCCAACGTGGCCAACTAACTCCACCTAAAACCTAAGAGGGCTTAAAGAAATTCTAGAAAAAAACATACAGAGTTTAACACAGCTTCTTGCTGTTTGCTGGCTGCTTGCCGCAGCTCCTAGAGAGATTTTCCTAATTCAGCCGTAACAGTAAAAAAGCTGTGGCGCTTTTAAAATGCCAGCTTTCTGGGCTATCCTGCAAGTGCAGTCTCTGGCTCCTGTGGGAGACATTTCAATGGGGTTTGTGAGTAAAGTGCTATGGTTTGTTTGGTGGCAACTGGACTCATTTTTTGCTGGAAGGGGGGCATTGTGCACTGTGGCTCAGAGGCACAAGTGACTCAGAGGCACAAGAAGCTCCGCCATGCTGGACTTGGTGGGGCAAGTAGGCAGTAACAGTATTTGACCTAGGATTGTTGCAGCTTAGCTTAGCATTTTAAAAGTGCAAAGCAAAAGTGTTCCTGAACAGTAAAGAATTACAGATTCGCTATAGGACAGATTCAGACATAAAAGACCTCTAAATGGGTGACAGTGTTGGATAAATGTATATAGGCTTGGGAGAGAGAAGAAAAAGAGTATAAAAAGTCATAAAATAAAGTTAATGTTTTTTTTTTAAAAAGGTAAAGTCTTTAAAGAGATGGGCTATACAAACATAAATAAATAGTACTACTAATCCCTGTGCAAAATTTTTGGGAAGACCAAATCTGTATTGAGTTGATAGATGGTAATTCTGGCTTAGTTTGGAAACACAAGCCAGAAGCAAAGCATCACCTGTAACGTAACACTTAATAGAACCACCAACAGATACTACCTCCATGTTTTACAATCACTAACAATGAATAGCTCAAACATATGAGGGATATATTATAAAGAAAACATAAAATCTCCCACCCCTTAGAGAAATAATCCATCAGAAAACTATAGATTCCATGTAACTGGTTTCAAATTGTAAATATTGCTTTTTGACTCAACTCTCACAGGAGCAAAAAAAAAAAGAGTTGCATCTATAGCTAAGTCTCCAAGACCCTTCACAATGGATAGCACATGTCCAATGACCATCTTTTGACTGAATATAGACACTATGTTAGTTACTAGAAATCATAGAGCTAACCTAAAATAAGCACCCATCTGATGGCAAGCAGGAGTTAAGTCACGTAACTTACTACTGTACCAAAAAAGTACACGAACTTGAACAGCAGTGTATGGAGTTTGCTTAACACTGATATTAGATGGCCTCACTCCCAGGTCCTCTCAAATGTGTTCACAAGAACCAAGAATGTGCTCCTCAGCACCGTCATCGTATCGTCCTCCTTCAAGAAGCAAATCTACTGAACTTTGTTAGGAAAGCCAGATTTGTATTTAAAGTGTTAAGAACCAAAGACAGTGAGAGGAGTTAGCTTACCAAGGTGTTCGAACACTGTGAGGAAAGCTAGTGTCTCACGCACGTGTCCAAAGACGGGAAGAGGGTATAATGAATTACAGAATAACTGCTGTTTGTTCCTGAGTGGGCCCTGTGCTGGTCTGCACCTCCTGGAAACTGTTTATGTGCACAGATCCTGTGATCACGGGCTATGATTAGCAGATGCTGACAGTGTGACAGCGGAGGAAGGCATGAATCACCGCTGCTCCGTAGGAGAAAACTGACCACCATTGGCTGTGCCTCTCTTTCCATAGTCCACGCTGTAGAGATTTGTCCCGACACAACAGGGTAGGGAAGGAGAAGGAAAGAGACTGATGAGGAGGCATTTTCTAGCTGGAAATTCCACTTATGAAACCACTCATGATTTCTGAAAATACAAATTCTTAAAAAAAAAATTTAAAAAGCCAGTGATCTCCTGTCATTTCCACACAAATCCTGTAATAAATGTGTTTAACTAGTAAGCTTCCCAAGTACCCAGCACTGGGTTTCTTAAAGGGTCACAGCAACAGGGACACATTCACTACATTTCAGTCCAAGCTATTGAGAGCCAAAGATAAGAGGAATACATATAAGCAAGGCAAATAAAACTGATGACTTCTCCAAATTTCTAAATATTATCTCTCGATGAATTTGACTTGATGATTGAGACTTCATCACTATGCCAAAGGCATGGAAGCATTTTGTTTTCACCTAGAAATAACAGGGAGAAGCCCAGAAAAATACCTTTCCTGAGCACAGGTGAAATATCTACCTTTAAGGTCTCTATAAGACTGCACAGCTATGATATTTGACCCATCTTCAACTTTAAAACAAAATAATAATCTCAACTGAAGTAATACGCCAGAGAACTAAAGCCTGTCTGGATTGGGTTTAGTTAGTGTGCAATACATATGGCACTGTTGGAGAAAGACTTGGTAACTTGACAAGTTGTAGCATCTTGAGCTTGTGGTATCTGCCCCTTTGAGTGAATACAGCCACTCCATATCCTGAATGTCCATTCGAAAACAGCTCTTACTTAAAAGTACGTACACTCCCTGTGGCAGAAGCAGGTTAGAACATGGCCTCCTCCTTTCATCTTCCTATGGGCCCTCTCTAGCCTGGGTCCGAAACACTGACCCTTAATAACTAACGGAAAGTAGTTCAGGAAAAACCAGTTTACTACAGGAAATGACGAAGAAAATATCCTCAAAATTCTATGTAAGGTAGACTATTCCCAGACAATATCATCTTCTGATGTTTCTCAGTGAGTTTTTGTTGTTGTTGTTGTTGTTTTGTTTTGTTTTTTGCTTTTTTTGTTTCATTTTTTTAGTCTGTCCATGACCACTTACATAGGAACACAGAAAAACCCTGGGGTTAGACGAGGCCTTATCCACAGCTGAGACTGATGAGGCCTCCTGGCAACACCCCAAAGCCAAAAGACTTTGTTTCCCGTCTTCTCAAAGTCCTGACCTCCAGGATTTAAGGAACCAATAACAGTTTCTCATTTCTTGAGTTATTTTTCTCATGCGACCCATGGCAGCTGCTTGCCAGCTCAGCATTCAGACTAATTGGTTACAGAAAATGGGGTAGATGCATGTTTACCAAGGTCGAAAGATTATTCTGAAGCCTACGTGCATATTATCTGGGACCAAGCAAGACATGTGAGATTTTCATTAGCTTTGTGTGTTATACAACTGCAACTTGAGATTCAGAACACTTCATTTTGAGATATATTTGGTTTATCATATTTGTTGCTTTATTTTGGTTTGGTTTGGGAAGACAAGTTACTGAGAAATACTAAAGACTGTAACTTCTGTATTCACTACATGCTAATACATTTAAAAATAGTTTTCATATGCATGTCCATGAACCATGAAATTTATGTATAGATAGGCAATCCTGCATTCTCATCTTGTAGACTAAAAATTCTTCCCAGTTAGTGAAGGGGGAGTATATATTGCTTGAGTTGCTTCAAACATGAAATCCTGTAAATGTTCAAGCCCGTATATATCTATCATGTTACCATTGGCCTTCACTTGAAAAAATAATAACATTTCAGAAAGAAAAACTTTTGTTTGGTTGTCCTGTCTGGAGCTAACAGCTCTCAGAAGCCACACACATTCACTTCCTTAAAAGAGAGTTTCCAGGAACTCTCCACACAGTGACCCAGAGCTTCCCAGGACAGGGCCAGTACATTGCCCCTTTGGCTTCTCTGGGTTGCCGGGTGCCAGCTGGTAAGAGGAAAGGCATTGCGCTGAGGCGACATTTTTCAAGTTTCAAGCCTGCTCAACATTGGAGTTCTGGTTCGATTTAAGTCTTTCGGGGCATGATTGTATGTATCTACCCTGGCCCAGTACAACTTCCTGTTGCTGAGGCAGGAGAGAAGCTGGGGCAGCAGAGAAACAGAGACACAGTAGTAAAAAGGATTCATGGATATCAAAGACTGTTCAAAACCACATCGTGGTGAGCTCAGTGCCAATGAATCAAAAACTTATGACTTGCATTTCCCTAAAAACACACATGGATTTTTAAAAGAAATGAATGAAAAAAAAACCCAACACAATAAAGTTGCCATATTGTTCACCAATGCTTAAAAGAAAATAATTGAGTACTACAAAACACACAAAAGGGATTTGTTCAACTGAATCTGAGAGTGTGGGTATGTTTCTCAGCTGTTCCCAGCCCAGTGTATCTATCTTCAGGGACCTATCTACCATGGCTGAAACCAATTTAGACACAAAAACACACACTCTTATTCAACTTAAAATGAAAAAGAGACTCAGGAATGGCAGTGCACACCTTTAATCCCAGCACTCGGGGAGAAGAGGCAGGTGGATCTCTGTGAGTTTGAGGCTAGCCTGGTCTACTCAGTGAGCTCTATGATAGTAGGGGTTACACAGAGAAATTCCATCTCAAAAAAATTAAGTAAAAAGAAAGAAAAACATTTTATCCAGTTTACAGAATGAAGTCTATGACATAACCTAATCACAAAGGACAATACAAAATATAATCACACTCTCTATCTTTAAAATAGAAACACTGCTCATTTGTTCAACAAATACTTATTGAGCATCTAGTATATACAAGGTGCCATTCTGGGCTCAGAGGATTAAGTGGTAAATAAGACAGAAACTGATCAATATTTATGAAGTATATTATAACAGGAAACTTTCCTGTTGTGTTAGTAGTGTGAGAAGATTCATCAAGTATTATAAAAAAGACTTAGGTTTAGTTATCTAGATGACTGACTTTGTGAGCCTCCTGAACATTTGAAAAAGAGGGAAGAATAAAATATCCCAGAGAGTCCCAACTAGATGTTACGTGAGGTAGGCCTCAAACTTAATAGGTTTAGATTTTTAGCAAAGAGGATATGTAAGAATATGCATAAAGCAGCTGTTGTTATAAAACTGTGGCCTCCTCCAAACATCTCATTTTAATCAGTCATAGGTGCACAGCTATACCCCACCTTTAATAAAATAGGAATCAATTCAACAGGACAATAATTCATATATAGTTTCATGTAGTTCCAGTTCAAGAGAGGCATTGTAGGGGACAGGGAAAAAAACCATAGAGTCTAAGGAACAGACCAAAGTTCAAGAGAGGCATTGTAAGGGATAGGAAAGGGGTCATAGAGTTTAAGGAACAAATCAAGGCCTAGCATTCAGATGCTCTGAGCTGCCTGGGTACCATGTAAGTAGGAAGACATTGAGATGAAACTCGAAATTACCCACAAATTGTACCTTAAATAATGTACTCCAACTGAGTAACTTACTATTCTAAGCTCTGACCTCCCGAGCCCATCTGCATCATTGCACAGCTTTTCCTGTGGCTTCAGAACTTCCTATCCAAGTGGGAGCTTTACTTCCTTATTCTCAGCATCTTCATCACAGACACCCATGTGCTTTCTAACTGTGATACCCTCAATGTCTACCCCAATGCCTTGGTCATAATGGTAAGACGCTTAGGATGATGGATGGATGAGTGGGTGGGTGGATGGATGGATGTTGGATGGACGGACGGATAAATGAATAGATGGATGTTGGATAGGTGGATAGATGATAGATGTTGGGTGTGTGGGTGGATGGATGAATGGATGGATGGATATTGAATGGACAGATGGGTGGGTGGATAGATAATGTTTGGAGGGTAGATGGGAGGATGGACAGGTGGGTGGGTGAATGGATGATGTTTGGGTGGTGGGTAAGTAGATGGACAGGCAGATTTCCCTGGGACAATTCCTGACCCAAAGGTCTTGCCTCACAGAGACTCTTATTTCCATGCCAGACCCTGGGTAAGTGCTTCCTATCCATACTTTCTGGTACAAGACAACACAGAGAGACTTTGTTCTTAAAAAGGCCCATATTCAGATTCCTGTTCTGTTTATTGACTGTATTTCACTGACCATCCTTGTAAGACCTCTGAACCTCAATAAGTAAGGACTCTTCAGGTTTGAAGATGGTATGGTGTGATATGGGCTCCAAAAAGCATCAAGCATAATCCTGAACACACACTCATTTTCTAAATCAAACCCATAAGCTGAGAACAAAATGATCACTTACATACAATTAAATTTTGTCTGTGTACTTCTGAGGACAGGACAGTGTATACAGAAGAAGATAGCTGGCTTAAAAAAAAACTATTGCCAACAGAACACCTATGCCTAAGAAGTGTCACCAAGGAGACCACTAAAAGGGAGCCGGACACAAGGATGGATTGTCCTAAAAATATGTCAAACACAGAACATATCAAGAAACAGTTGTAAGGTCCATGGTCTTCAAAGTGCTCAAAATGTGCCCCTGAGGTTCAGAAATATTAGAGAGCTGGAGAGACGGCTCAGAGGTTAAGAGCACTGACTGCTCTTCCAGAGGTCCCGAGTTCAAGTCCCAGCAACCACATGGTGGCTCACAACCATCTGTAATAAGATCTGGTGCCCTCTTCTGGCCTGCAGGCATACATGGAGGCTAAACACTGTGTACATAAAAAATAAATAAATCTTTAAAAAAAACGAAAGTATTAGAACATCAAACCTAACAAAGGCACGGACTTGAGAAGACATCTTTACCGGTTCAGCTTTACCAGTATTTGCTATGTATGATGTCGCTGGCCTCTGCATCCTGTCTGCAAGTCAGGAGTCTGGGGCCTCAGTGATAGCTAGAGAAAGGGTCACCCAGTAAGCAGTGACTGTAGGCACTTGCCACATACTACATCTCACGGGCACATGACTTTTGTGGGGCTTAAAACTCATATCACCTCATTTTTAACTAAACTAGCCTTCCCCAAATGTCAAGTAATCTAAAATATTTTCTTGGGGTGGAGGTGGGGAAACAGTGGGATTAAAAGGTATACTAATGATACAAAATTAACAAACAGCAAGAAATGTCAAAATGAACACACTATTGGTAAGAACTCATCACTTGTATTATAATATAAAAGTATGATAACCTCCTGTGACTGATACATTAAATCATTTGCCCACATCAAAAATATTATCAATAATATTCATCTCAGTGAAAGAAAAAGGTTATTTGTAACATGTATTTTTAAAAAGGTGCTTAAAGCATCATTCATTATAACCTTAGCTCATATCTTTAAAAGTTACATTATATGTGCTTTATCAAATGCATCATATTCTGATGTATTTTATCCATAATAAGTCTATACAAGTAAAAGCACATGTTTGTAAGGTTTTAACTGGCATGAGCTTCCCCGGTGAGTTTGGGGAGCCTGCCCTAGAAAGAAGCCTGTGCACACACACTACAGGCAATTAGCTGCTTCCAATCTGCAGAGCTCTGCAAGGAGCAATAAGTGAGCCAAGTTCTGTTTGGGTTCCAGGAGACCACCAACAGTCAGTCAGGAGACAAGATGCATACTGGCAGACCTCCCAGAGCCTTTCCGTTTACATCTCAGGGAAGCCACCTCATGGTCAGTCGTCAGAAGTAAGGCCTGGGCAGGAAATCAACCCACACATACCCACTAACTTTAGCGGACATCTATGGGCTGTTTGCACCCTTTGCAACTGAAGATTTTTGAAGAGGAAGCTGAAAGACAATTTGATTTTTAAGATGGGAAAGAGGAGACTTTGAATGGTTGTAAGCAGTCTAGGGGAAGGGCAACAACAGGATTTACAGATAAGAATACATGGGCAGTTAGATAAGATGACTCAGACCAGGGAGAGAGGAAGGATGGAATGAACTACTATTCTAGTAAGAGAAAACAAGCAAAGAAGAGCCCACATACCAGGATCTGTTTGAGACATGAGTTAATGATAATGTGCTTCACAATGGAAGTTAGGAATGCAGGAAAGAGAAAGGCTGATGCTCAGGACTCATCACTGCTTGAAGAACTCAAAACAAGCACACCTAGGGAAGTTGTCCAAGCCTTGAGCAAAGCATACTGCCCAGCAGTGGACGTGATAAGAATACAGGAGAAAGAGCATTTGGGCTCCCTGCCCTTCTCAATATGCAGTAGCACTTTTAGTGACAGGCTGATGGGGGCCAGTTTAAGTAAGAATACAAAGGACAGTAGCCACATTTGCTCAGCAGACAAAAGAGGAAATCACACTGTGAGGATGATGAGAGAAGTTGGGCCACAGATGCCATAACAAAACAAAAAAACAGTAAAAAGCAAGACAAAAAATGATAAGGGAAAGTATTTATTGAGAATAAATAGAATTACATGTAAGGAAATATGAGTTTAAAATATAAATAAATCAGCCAGAATTACGCTGTGTTCTAAAATCAAATTTCACTCATATATTGTTACTGAAGATGAAGAAAGAACTTTTCCAACATATGGAGACCAATCCTTACCCACCACATAGGGAGAAAACAGCTTGTCTTAGAGCAAGGAGGACTGCCCAAGCCTACCAGCCTCTACACCAGAGGCTCCTTGTCCTTTTGATACTCAAACATTCGGCCTTTGCTTTACACAACATAAGCCTTTGGTTTACCCTAAACACTTTAAAGGTACCAAACTTGAGTTCACAAACCATAGGCTAGTCAATATGAGAAAGAAGGGAAATAATTGATAAAAATTCATTAATGAAAGTCTTTGAAAGTTGATAGTAGCAGAAACTCAACATGAGGATCCTTTGGATAGTACCTCCTTATAAGTGGCAAGTTGGGGTTTTGATCCTGTTGTGTTTTTTTTATTTTCTGGGTGCAGGGATATCACGTATCATGTTCTGCATTGCTGGGAGCAGGGGCATCACCCATTGTGTTCTGCATTGCTGGGTGCAGGAACATCACTCATTGTGTTCTGCATTGTTGGGTACAGGAATGTTGGTGGAAGTCACTTGTTTGTTCCTGGCTGCTCAGCCCTGAAATAATCACACAGAAACTATATTATTTGCAATACTGTTTGGCCAATAGCTTAAGCGTATTGCTAGCTAGCGCTTATATCCTTGGTTAACCCATTTCTGTTAATCTGTGTATCTCCACATGGCTGTGGCTTACTGGCAAGGTTCCATTGCATCTGTCTGTGGTGACAGCTACATGGCTTCTCTGACTCTGCCTTCTTTCTATCAGCATTCAGTTTAGTTTCCCCCACCTAGCTCTATTCTGCCCTACCACAGGCCAAGAAAGCTTCTTTATTCATTAACCAATAAAAGCAACACATATACAGAAAGACCTCCCATAGCACAGGGACATTGCCTGTTGTGTTCTGCATTGCTTTGTACAGGGACATCACCTGCTGTGTTTTGCATTGCTGGATTCAGGGACATCACCCATTCATTGTGGAGGAATATCACCTGCTGTGTTCTGCATTGCTGAGTGCATATTGCTACCTTGCTTTTCCTTTTGCCATGATCTCTAATCCTTGGGCAAACAACATCCTACTTAAGATCTGGTACATTTTATTTGGAATTATTCTGAAAAATTCTTTATTCAGGGAACCCCATAAGTTTGACAGCCCTATCATCACTGCCTGATAAACTGAATTTACATCCCTTAAGGAACTGAGGAAAGACAGACAAGAAGTCATAACTACTAACTGGGCGATGAAGGGGGTGAGATATCATACAGCTTGGTTTTATACTTATTTTACTTTCAAATTGTTACTGAATAGTAAGCTAAACATATTATTGACTTGCAAAGGTAATAGAGGAAATTATTTTAAAAGTCACTTTTGGCTTGGATAGACTTGATTGAGGCAAAGGAGTTCTTCACCCTTTGTTTGCAGGATCTGGTGTCCAAAGCACAAGTCACTTGTGACCAAGACACATTATTAAGATCATTTTGACAAAATAATGGCAACCTGCGGTGGATCTAAAATTCAGCTCCAAATTCCAGAGAATCCTTATTTTCAGCATTCCTCTTCATTTCCATTATGCTTGGGAAAGGGTACAATTATTCCACAAACATAAGACAGAATATTAGAGAACTGTTAAATATGATGTCTCCCTGTAGAAGAGCAGGAATCAAGAGACACTCATCCCAAATACTAAAGGATTCTCAAGACAACAGTTGTTTCTCACTGCAGTGTTTGTGTTGAGCCCCACAGCTGTCCAAGGAGACACCCTTTCCACCTATGACCAAGAACCAGCTTACTTACATAGATGGCGCCAACATTTTAACCCATGGTTTCCTGGTCACCTTGGCAAGGAGTATATGTTTCTCTACCACCAAATAGCGTCCCACCTACGAGTGGCTCATCACTCATCACTTCTGCTCATGAGCCACTGGCTAGAAATGGCTCAGAAACGGATTCTTTCTCACGTCCAGGAAGGAGAAGAAAGGGAACGCTGGTGGATTTCCAGATGGTCTGCAATACACAACATGCTTTTCTAATTAAATTATGAGACCAGGCATCAGCAAGGAAATTTGAAAATGTAACACAAAGCATAAAATAAGCCAGACCATTTTCTGGATTTTTTGACTCCCATCAAAGGTAACTAAGTTCTCATTGTAATAGCTTTAGACAAGGCCACATGTAAATCATCTATGGTGGTTGTGCACCTTTGCCTGAATGAGAGTCATAAAACTATTCCCTCTCCAAATGATTTTTTAAAATTTTGCTTCAGATTGGAAGTTGAGTTGTCTTGATAACTGATGGTTTTGTGTTGCTCATCATTTCTTTAATGCTTATATTTTGGTTCCAAAACTTCATTGTTGCTGAACATGCGTGGTTTTGGCTACAAAGTGTCCTTGTGTTCTCTTATACCCTTTAATCTTAGTAAGAAGACCCAAGATTATATATGACCCACTGGAACTAGAGACCTTTATGAAAATATAATATAGTTAACATGCTTCGGGGTCACATGAAAAAGATTTAGGTCCCAGTCCCTAGAGGGGCAGCACTAATATAGCACTGATGATGAATACAGCTTTCAACCGGCCAGAGTTTCTGGGAACATAGAGGGAAGACACACATCAGCAGGAATTACTGCCCCAGCAAAACTGGACTCTTCCTCCTTAGTCATTGTTTGACTTACCTTAAGTTAGGAGGTAAAGGTGCAGAAGTCTTTCTGGTTCAGATTTCACTAGAACTATCTACATTGTTGAAGGCTCCATGGGAAAGAACACTCTGAAGACTCGGGGCATCAATCATTTGATGACATAGGATAAGTGGAGGCAGTTTGGAAATCACAATGCTTATGATTAAATGTCCAGTCCAGTGGCCCTCAGATGACTCTTCACAAGGCCCAATCCTTTGAGAATGGTCCTTAAATCAATGGCCTGACCAGTAGGGTATAAAACAACCAATGATGCTTTGGCTACTCTGCACTTCCTTTTTCTGATCTATGAATGAGGGTAAAGATAACACCTCGTTCAAATGGTGGCCACCGTGATTCCATAAAATGCTCTGAAGAACTCAGCAGGCATCCCTGAATTCACTCTCTCAAGAAAGCTAAACACTCTCTGAGAGTTGCAAGACACAGTACAGGGATTCCATAGGAGGTGGGGATGGGTTTTTGTTTTGCCTTTTGTTACCTTTGTTCCTATATCTCCTTTTTTAAAATTATTTCAGTTCAGATACAGTCATCTCACTCACACAGGCTGCTCTTAAACTTTATTCTACTGAAAGCAAGGAGGATTTTCACTGGCCAAAATTAAGAGAAGCAAATATGGGGGTGTGGTGGTGTAAGAAACTATGTTCCACCTAGACATGAAGAGAAGCAAAGTTGTGATCCAGTGTTTATGGAGCTAAATCTATTTCCTTGCTGAAACTTTACCTTTTGGAAAAGAGGCCCCTGTGGTGGCACACTATGGCTGGTTTTGGAAAGAGCCCCCTGTGGTGGCTTACCATGGGCAGTTTTGGAAAGAGGCCCCGGCCGTGGCACACCACGGGTGGTTTTGAAATGTGCATACAGTGAAAGGCAGAGACCACAATCATGTCCACACATGAGCTGAATTCTGTGTTTGACCCAACATCTTCAGAGAAACGAATATTGCATCAAGCTAAGTATGCACTGTAGCCCAACCCTTTAATTACAGCTGCACCATCCTGAAGGAGGCAGTCACTAATTTAAAATCATCTGGCTACTGCTACACAAGCACAGGAACAGGACGATCTTAAGCCGGGTCATAATGACCAAGTTCGATGCCACTTAACTTTACCAAGTAACTAACCAAGACATGAATCACCCTGCTTCCATTGCAAGGCATTATGACACAGCCCATTACCTAATTCTCTTTGATGAAGACTGCAGGCAAACAAGACACCCTGGTAACTAGCTACCCACTGGTTACTTCTAACTCTGTTTATTAAGTATTGATTCCAAGGAGTATCTTGTAATGAACATTCATTCTGAAACCCCAGCAAGAACCATATGATGATAATGCCTCTGTTTTAAGTAATAATTTTGCATTATTTATATTTACTGAACTCTTTTGGAAAATTTTTGTGTCCCAGGCAACGTTGGGGTAAAAATGTAATAACTTGTTTCTGTTAGTAGAGAGTTCAGTGGTACAGTGTTGCTTCAGGTTGTATACAGCCCTGGGTTTGGTTCCCAGAACAACACAAATTAATTAAAGGGCAAGAAAGACCAGTAAATGAACCAATGGCAAAATATCTGCTATGATCTTTAAATCTCTTATTTCTTATAATCAAAATAAACCGAAGTAGTAAAAGTTAACCAGCACACAACACTGTGTACTGCTTTTTATAGTTTATATTACCAGCATCAATAAACCCTTAGGCGACTGAACAGTTAGCTTTACTTTTTGTTTGTTTGTTTGTTTGTTTTTATTGGAATGTTTACTACCATTTCCTTAATTCTCTTGAGCTAGACATTTAGGCTTATCTAGTTGGGTTTTTTGTGTTTTGTTTTCGCTATTATAAACAATAATATATTGAACATCTTTATGCATACACTTTTGTTAGCATTTTAAATGATTCATTGAACAAAATACAGATGCTAAATTATTGAGCATCCTATGAACACTGAGCATACTAATAAACATTTGCATGTACATACATATAGGTTTATACTTGTCCTGTGCTATAATTGATAAATTATATTTGCCTGCTTTTATCACAAAAAGATACATTTAAAATTAAACTTTAATTCCATCTGAAATAGAAAAATTAGCATATAAATGATTTTAGATATTTCTTCAGCAACAAGGCTAGTTACTTGTATATTTAATTAATATGGATTATAATTAAAGACCTGCCTGATGATACATCTGGGACTAAGGGGGAAGTAAAGACTAAAGCAGATCAGGTATAGTGATGAGAGCAAGGAGTAATGACAAGGCAAAAAGTTCCAAGGTTGATGACACTACCATTACAGGTAACCCTGTCTCCTGACCCGGCATAGTCCACATCTTTGCAAACTACCTTTTCAAACTATATATATATAGTCTTAGTTTTTTAATATTACTTTATCTTATGTTTCTCCTTATAGAATATTCTGGTATCCATACAGGTGAACCAGTTTCTACCTGCCTGGTTCCTGGTTTGCTAGATGTCTTCACCGATGAGCTGGAGAGAAAGTACAAGCTAATTCTCTCTGCACAGAAGGTTACTAGATGAGAAGGCATGGGGGTTCCCCACCTGCTGGGCTCTGTGACACACTGAAAACACTCCTCTGCACAGCCCCTTCCTCTACAGCAGAGATGATTCTTGTTTAGGAGACCCACAAGCCCTTCTCTGGCATACTCATGCACTGCTCACCTCTGTCCACACCCCCACACTCTTCTTGTATTTAATTTGTGATGAGATAATCATGTGGATATTTTTAAACATTGGTTCAAGTTCTGTGCAAGGTTAGCAGCTATACTAAGCAGAAGCTTAGTAAGGAATCCTTTTCATTGGGATTCCTTAACCTCGCCTCTTAGGAATGCTTATAAATGAGAGAGTAGCTCATCCATTTTCTTTCTTTATCCATGCATTTATTTCTCGGGTTTTTTAATTATTAAAAAGTAGATATTAACATTAGAGCCTATGTACCACAAGGTGGTCGCCTCTAGGTCCAACATAGAGTCATCAGGGGACAGAATAAAGAAGGCAAGGGCTGAGACAAGCAGTGGCAGCACAGAGCGAACGAAGGGCCATGGCAGAAAAGATGCTAAACAAAGCGGAGGTTATCCAAGTGGCAGCAGAGGCAGGGCCGAGAGTCAGGAAGAAAGGTGGTGTAAGCAGAGAAGAAGCGTGTACTGGGAGGCCAATGGCCACTACTGCTTGCAGAGTAACTTCCAGGGACCAGGCTCAGTGTCACTCGGCCTTGAGTAACACCCAGAGAGTGTCATTGCATGAGACCATGAGACCTACAGTGTGACTCAGACATCTGACAATGGTAGAAAGTGCTACTCAAAATGGGAATGGCCTTGCCCCAAATCCCAAAAGCCACGCAGTAGGGTTTTTTTGCAAAGAATTTTCTCATGAGGACTCCACCTACATATACGCTATTTTGAGAATTTCTTCCCTTGGGAGAGATAAATAATGTCGGCCCCTTCTTATTATAAGGTCCCAACCACAGACCAAGTATGATTCAACCAAAATTCAACCTGGGGAACTAACGAGTTTATTGAGCATACTCACAGAGTATGGAAGAGACGTTAGTTATGTGAGCACAGATAGCCCCACTGGAAAGTCTTCACGCAGCATGAATGATGGCTTCTCAGTAGACCCCTTCAGTTAACCTCCTCCATCCCATATATTATGCTCCCTAACACCTTCAATGGGCGACTATGGCAGAACTGCATTACACATGACTTTGAAAAGCAGCTCGCGTCTCAGGTGAGGAACTTAAGTGAGTCCCTCTTCCTAGAACAAGCCCTATCGTGTAGACGAGTTCAAACAGGCACAGCAGACATGATTAAAAAAGAAAAAGTGATGGCTCTTTTTGCTGAAAGAACTAAATTCTACAACAGAGTCTTGTGTGCAAATAAATATATGGGTTATGGATAAATACTAATATAAACAAAATTAAATTCTAACAGTAAGCTTTGAGTTTATTTGAGTTTATTAGCTGCTGGTAGCGTGAAGGAGGCTGAAGTCTGCTATTGGAACTGCAAAGGGCAAAGCTGTTGAAAAGTAGTTATATTCAGAGGTCTGCCTCACGGCCAAGCTTCCTTTAATGAAGACTGATAAATCCCATTATTTGTGAGCATTGTGTGAATTGGTGTGTAAAGACAAACAGTGAATTCAAGAAATTATGGTGAAAAATAAATTGCTACCATTAAGTAGCAACAAGCTGAAGCCCTCAGGAGGCAATGCGGATAGTCCCCAAATGAGAATTCTAAATAAAGATGATACATGGTGCGATTATTCCTTTATTATATTACCTTAACTGTGCCGAGACTTCCAAATGTCCCTCCTTTGTATCTTGCTCTCCGTCCTGCTAGCCGAGGCACGTTAATGGATGTCAGAGCAGTCCTTGCATTTTTTCCTATCAAGTCTGCTAAGAGTGGAGAAGGTTCCTGTTGCTAATTGCGGGGGATCTCCCACTCTTTGTTTTAAGGAAAGTTTAAACAAAATGATCACCCACTCTGGGGCTTTAAACAAAGTTCAAACAGAACAAAGTTCTCTTGCCAAGGTTTAAGGCGAATTTCCTCTGTCCAGATGGCTTCCTCAGGCAGGCCAATGCAAGAACCAAGACCTCACCCCTGCTGCCTCTTAATGCTGCTCCTTGATTGTTGCTAATGATCCCCAGCTGTCCTGCCTTACTAGCTCCTTAACCTCTCTCTGCTGGCCACATCTGCAGGCAACTCGAAGAAGCAGGGGAAGATGCTTTGGCTGCCCCCAAAGCAGCACAGGTTGGGCCCTCTGTGGTGGGACCATGCACTGGGCACTTGATCAGATTCATGGGAAAACTTGGAGAGTGTGTGTATGTGTGTGTGTGTGAGAGGGGGGGGAGACATGATAACAGGAATTTCTACTGTCTATAGCAAACTCACCCAAACCCCAGAAATGCAGCCATTGTTTCTGGCAGGCCATACTCCTGACTGACTAATGCACCCATTTTCTGGGCAGCAGCCTGGATTGCGGTGGTAGCCTTCTGATAATGTTCCAGTAACATGTGTATACTCTCTGCTTTGCCCTCCCCAGCTGTGCACTTAACTCAAGTCCATCACCCGTAAGGCATATTCACTTTTGATCTGTACCAGCTATAAGTGGGTCACATCCATGTCTTGTATTAATTTAATGTTTTCCCTCTGTTTTCTGTGTGCGCTATAATCATCGAGCTATGTCACCCAGTGTACCCGGAGGCAAGGACAGGACCCTAATGTGTGACCCTGCCAGAAGTCCATCAAAGAACACACTAAGAAATACGTTCTCATGATACCACCCCATAAAGCACACTACAGTTCAACATCAAATCTACTTCATTTATGTGAATCTACATTCCCCTGCTCCTCAGCGTACCCTGCTTTCTTCATCTCATTCTACAAAAGAAGTTTTTGTTTTATACACATGAATGTGTGGCTTGCATGTATGTACATCTCATGTGTTCTTGGTACCTGTGCGGTCTAGAAGAGAGAGCTGGCTTGCCCAGAACTAGGGTTAAGGATTGTTGTGAGCCTCCCTGTGTGCTGGGAACCAAACCATGTCCTCTGTTAGAGCAGCAAATGCTCTTAACTGCTGAGCCATCTCTCTGGTCACTCAGTTGGGCTTTGTGTTTTGTTTGGTTTTGATAAGGGTAACCCCAGTGCTAACCATATACTACCATTGAGCTACATTCTGGGGTCCCCCAGATCCTGTTTCTTTTGTTCCTTTTTTTGAAATTTGATTGGATGATTTGAGTGATTGATTTGTTGGAGAGGCAGGTGTAACCACATTGTGCTGAGTTGCATGGTTTAGGGAATCGAACTCAGATTGTCAGGCTTGATGGCAGATATCATACCTACTGACCCCCATCCTGCTGGCTGAGACCCCATGTCTTGAGAGAAGCAAACACATTGTGTGTAACTTAAAACCCAAACATTTATCTGACTTCGCAAGGATTCATTTTGTTGTCATCGTTGTATTTGAGTCTTTTCTTTTAGAGTATGGGAAAAGAAATTTGAACGTCCTGGCTTGGCTGGTAAAGCAGAGTGTGAGGATAAGAATGGCATAATGACAAGAAGACGGCCGGCTCCGCCCTCACACCCAGGTGAGAGTCTGTTCTTAGGGGTCCTCCTCATTCTGAGATGGACGGAGGGCATGCTCTAAGCTTTGGGGTTCATTGTGGAATTAAAGATAACTAATGCAAACCTTCTCATTCAGCATCTGGCATATAATTGACACATTTACCAAGACTCTTACATTTAGGCAAAATGTAATCCAATTTCTTTCCAATAAAGGACAATTTTGTCCTTGAAGAGATAATATGGAGTGTGGTGGGTGTTTCGGTTTAAAAGCAAACTATACCGAGATATGGTATGGTGACTTGATTCTGTTACATGTAGTGGCCCCACATTCCCGCCAACCTTCAGGGGTTTTGTGATTAGAACTAGCCCTACCTCCAACCTCAAATCCACACCTATGTCTAATTGCAGTACCCACTGTTTGGCTTGGCAAGTGTAAATATTACTTTTCACACTTCGTCACAGCTTTGACTGTGTCCTCACAGTCCAAACCTAGATGACACCTGGCTACAAGAGCAGCATTCAAATATCTTCACCAGAAAAGGAAATCCTAAAATGAAGCTCCCCAATATATACCTCCATTTTCATATTGATATTTCAATTCCCATTTTGACTGTTGCTCTCTAACAAAAACTCCCTGTAAATTACGTAAACACTCGAATGTCTTTCCCCTCATGGGTGTAACGTTCCTACGCTGTCATTCCTTTACATGTGTTGTAGAGTGTGCGCAGTGTACCAGGGACCAAATGGTAAGTAAAATTCAGACCTTAAAGGGAGATTTGACAAAAGCGAAGGCAACATGGGGACAAAATATCTTCTCCCACTGTCTTCAGAAACGCAAGATAAGCTCTTCAGAGTCGACTCAAATCAATGCCTCATCAGTGAAAGGGGTTGTAATGTGTTAATGGTGATTCTGAAAGAAACATTTTATTTATTTACTTATGTTTTGCTAAAATTTTGACTGAACAGTCACTTCCAGAGTGTAACCAGGTAAAGCAACAGGCAGGCTGGGGTAAAAGCAGCTCACTCTTCACACAGTATGACATGCCCTATGGATGTGTGCACTATCAGTTGAACTGCATTCTGAACTTCCCTTGCATACATTTGCCAGATGCTCTTCAAGTTCCCAACATCACCTATCTTTAAAGAGACTTACAATGAACCTGGACACAGCCATCCCATGGGCACTTATACTTCCCTTCTTAAAGGTAAAGCTGAATAATCACTGGGCCCTTACCCTGGCTCTTAGCATCCCTCTCCAGGACCCTATTCTACTAATTTACTTTCTATGCAAAAGAACAACAGCATGATATTACATTTTTGTGAATATAAATAAAACATTATGTAACGAATCAACAACAGTAATAAGCCTATAACAAAATAAAACAATAGCAGCTGCAGCCTGGAACAGATGGTGAGGAACCATGCCCAGAAATCAGAAGCCACCTTTGTGCTGAATCAAGGAAACAGAGGCACATAGGGCACTCCACGAGAAACTCACAGAGGACTTCTGTGGCTTGACCAGTAGGAGGTCTGCTCTCTACACAGCAAACAAACCATCCAGGAGCCACAAAGGTGGTCTGAAATCCTATATCACTTTTCCGTTCCAATTTGGCCAGCTGTAATGGGCAAATCCTCCCCAAACCAACCAATGTGTGGGCTCTGTGCAGATCTGCAGGCCTTAGCAGAGGTGTTTCCAGACATGTGGGTTGGTCTGATATTACCAGGGTACAAGCTGGTGCCGGTGTACCAAGGAGAGAATCACAGCTCGGACTGGTCTATGGGACGATGTCCTAACCAACGTTATCAAAGGTACAATGTCACAGCTCCAGTCCTTTCTACCGATAGACCTAAGGTAACAAACTGATCTTCTCTTTGGATATTTACACGAGGGAGGACCCCTTGGATGGCATGTTGCAGATAAGACCAAGTAAGACTGAAAGGATTGAAGTGTAGATATTCTCTACCATTCTGGCTGAGCCACCTGCCTGTAAAGGAGTCTAGCAGGGCACAGGCTGCGCCAAGCACAGATGAAATTACAAAGGGCATTATTTTCTTCATTTGATTTACTTCAACAAATTTTAAGACAACTAGAGACAAATTTATTATAAATGAATTTAATACTATCAAAAACAAACTTTTGTGGCTAGGCATGGAGTCATATATCTTTAATCCCAGAACACAGGAGGCAAAAGCAAGTGGATCTGTGAATTTGATGCCAGTCTGGGTTACATAGTTCCAGGACAGCCAAGGCTACATAGTGAGACCCTAACTCAAAACACTACTTTAGCAAAAAAGAAAGGAATTGACTAGGAAGCACTTAATGAATACGACTAAAGCCTTTGAAAACGTTTGTATTTCATGTGCTGAGACACTGAATAAGCAAAACCTTTTGTTACTCAGCAATCCTAGTAATTTTTAAAAGATGGTATTAGTGAAAAGACAGGCAAGAAAACAGCATTCTTAATGGGGATGTCTAAAATCCCTTTTTTGCCTACAAAGTAATGATTACAGGACAAGAGTAATGACTTAAGCTGACTTCTGAAGGCAGATAGAACAGACGGCACTGGGCAATACCGTGTGCTTATACCTGGGCTGGGATGTGAACAGAGAGAGAATTACAGACTTACACCCTGAGAAGAAAACTCTTTTTCATCACTGGAAGACCTGGAAGTTCCTAAAACCGCCAGTTTGTTCCCTCTTTCCCCCATACAAGGTTTCCTTGGTCATTTGAGTCGTGGGGACAATTGTACAAACAGTACATTGGTCTTTGGGCTCACCTCTAACTATCATGGAGATTGGAGCTGAGAATGCAGTCGTCATCATAGTCAGCAGCACTTACTGGCAGGAGTTAGTAGGAACTATGGACTGCTTACATCTGTTGACAAATGTCAGAATACACTTGGAGGAGGAAAGGGGTACAGAGGAAAACAACAAAGAGATAGGCTGTTCCAAACCAGTGTTCTATTTGGTCTTACCCAAAAACAAACAAACAACCCCAGAACATTCTTCTTTAAATGAGATCTTCAAATAAATCACAATTTCTCCTCCCTTTTTCCTTTTCCTTCTTGTTGCTTTATTGTTGGTTTTGTTCTGTTTGTTTGAGATAAAGTCTTACTAGGAAGTCAAGGATGGTCTGATCCTTACTGTATAGTCCAGGATGGCACCAAACCCACTGCAATCCTCCTGCCTCAGCATCCCAAGTGCTAGGATTACAAATGTGATACCCTGCCTCTTCCTTTTATTTCTATTCATGCATTTTCTCATGCCTCTTTCCTTCAGAATCACCAAAGTTATATAAAATGACTTAAAAGAGGTCAGAAACTTAAATTTAAATATGTGAATTTTGTTAGCAATTCAGAGGTAGATAATACAAACTGACTTAGAGCGTAATTTCACAGACTGTACAATTATTAAAAAAACTGAACTCCAGATTTTTTATGAATTACTTGGTAATTGTGCTCATACTGATTGCCACCTTGACAGACTCTAGAATCACCGAGAACACTGTGGTCATTTCTCTAAAGGGTTTTATAAGTCAGATTAGCCTTTAGGGACATCTGTGAAGGGTCATTTTAGGTTAACTGTGGTGTGAAGACCAATTCTGAATGTGTTCTGAGGCCTCAGACAGCACACAAAGGGGAAAGGAAGCTGAGCACAGCCCTGTCTCCTGTTTCCTAACTGCACATCCCATGTGACTGGCCTCCTCATGCTCTGCCATGACGTCCCCTCCATACCGGACTGTAGTTCGAATAAGCCCTTCCTCCCCTTAGCTTCTCCTGCCATGGTATTTTGTCTCAGCAACAAGACAGGTAACTAATATGGTAGCCAAAGTGAAAAGAATAATACAAGTAAGTACTTTTGTTGTTTATGCTGAATTAAAAGAGATGAGAAACTCATTCTTTAAGACTGTGATTGACTGGCTCTGTCTTCTCCAGGATAAGTTCAGTTTCCCGTCAGTCAAGCAAAATTATACTTGTTTTTTTTTTATTTTATAGTAATGTGCATAGGAAGAGATCTTATACAGAGACCCATAAAATAAACAGTATATAGTTTTCATACTGGTTTAAAATTGAATAGTATAAAAGTCTGAGAGCTGCACTAGTCTCTGGTATAAAGATAAGCACAGAGAGGGCAGCTAGGGCTATATTCTTCCAGCAGATCAGTAGTAGGTCTCTTGTAGTACCTATGACCTACTCAGACACAAACTCTTCACCAGTTAATAGTACCAGACACGAGTTCCATCTTGTGGAGTGGGTCTTAAATCCCATCAGAAATTAGTTTGTTATTTTCATAACATTTGTGCTACTATTGCTCCAATTAGCATCCTCATCAGGGAAGCTTCTACTTGCAGTATATGGTAATTAATAGAGAAACTCACAATTGATTAAATTGTAAAAAGAAAAATACTATCCCTTGGAGTGTTCAGTCCTAAGTAGGACTCTAGCACAGTTGTCTTCGGCTTAGGCATCATCACAGAAGGGAGAGGAGGACTGTAAATGCCAGAGGTCATACGGCACTGTGGCAAAAAGAGTGTTTCAGAAATGACAGGGTTATTGCATATATGCAAATTCACAGCAGCTATGACTGTGTGCACAGTACCTCACAAAATCAGAACAGCCAAAATCCCTGCATAGAGAGGGAAGGAGCCCCCAAAGTCCCACTGCTTGCTAAGGATCTATTGGCAATTGATGGCCACTAGGAGAGACAGTTAATACTGTTGAAATTTCTTCAGAAATTTAACCCCTGAGACTCTCCATGTTCCTGTGGATGATCCTATGCCTATGCACATACTGCCAGGACTAAGTGGAGTCAGGGGGTTGAAAAAAAGAGTACACAAAAATGAGGGAAAATGGGGATGGTATGGGAGAAGTTGGAGGGCGGGGTGGAGTAGGTTTAATCAAAACACACTATATACATGTATAAAACCCTCAAACAACAAAAAATATGAATAATAAAGAATAAAACATGTATAATCAAACATATCACCTATTCACAAAACAAACCACAGGTACTACCTCATTAAAAATTGGCCACTTTTTGCTGAGATCTTATATTCATTTTGCTGTTCTGTTTTGCTGTAGTTATTTGGTGAAGCATAATTGTAATGCCATCCAGTATCTTTTTTGAAGATGTAATAGAGATAAATTATTCATCAATGACTTGGGGACCACTTATTTCGCCTTCTGAAGGCCAGTATTCCTAAGGAAAAATAATTCAAAAAATAGCAAGACACCATTTCCGATTCCCATCTTGGAATCTACTTTTCTTTCAAGAGTCAATATTCTATTAGCAGCAATTTCAAAATTACATAAAACTATTTTATGGTTTCTATATCAATCTTATTCAGAAGAGCAAAATTCAGTAGAGAATTACTAATTTGAATCCTTAGACATTAACACATCATTTATTCTGTTGCTGTTCAATCAATATTATAGAATTAATACCAACAATATATTAATGCATATAGATAGAAATGGGGAGCTGCTTTTATCCCAGATATTTCCCCAATATTAGAATGAGGGAGATGCCACATTAACTTCTAGATCTCTTCAGAGACATTATTTGATTTCTTTAGCAAAAGACCCCATGATTTTGTTGGGGAGAGCTAAGATGTAGCACAATTAATAAAAACCCAGAGACATAAATTGGGGTTCAACCTGAAGGTCAATAAAGCCACTGCCTCTTACCTCTACCATAATCCTAAATGGTGATCCTGCCTCCAAGGATCTCAGAATGAGACTGTGTCTGAGATCTGTCTCCTTCTGTCTTATATTCCTCTCTAGTGCTGGGATTAAAGGTGTGCACCACTACCGCCCACTTTCTTCAGCAAAATAGTGTGGCTACTGGGTTTAAACATGAGTGTTACCACTGCCTGGTCTGTAAAGCTTATCAGTACAGCTGTTTTACTCTCTGATCTTCAGGCAAGCTTTATCTACTAAAATAAAATGAAATATCACATTTCCCCATTTTGTCTAAAATTTAAAAAGGGGGGGGAAGGTTATAACCATTATAAGAAAATCTATATACAATAAGTACAATGACTATATATAATATATACAAGCAATCAATACTTCAACAATGTCTAGTTAATCTGAATTTGACAAATTTAGAGAAAATACTCAATATCTATCCTATCTTGGTGACTCCAAAGTCTTATACCTAATTTACTTTCTATCATAACTTGCTTTCTGTGTCTGGTAAACTATAACTATAAATATCTTGTCTTCAACTCCCTCAGAGACCCAAGAAGGAAACAATATTAACTGAGAAAGCAGGAAGTACAAGCAAGTGACTTCAAAAACACTTGAGAAATGACAGAAACAGCTGACTTCCTGGAACAGTCACCCATAGTTCCTCTGCAACATTGGGGCATCTATCTTCAGTCTACACAGGCCTACCATATCTGACATTTCTGTGAAACAGGATAATCTGATGGGCTGTCCCTCCTTGTCTTGACAATGTTTGGCAGTCACTTTCTTTTGTGCCCTGGCTTGTCCAGTTATGACAACATACTGTCACAGTCAAGGCAAGGTCATTTTCTTGCCCAGCAGCTTACTTTTTGCAACAAAAAAAGTAAACTCTGTGTGGAGTTTCTTTGGTGCCCCTTATCTTCTCTGAAGTAGATTGATGCTGTCAGGACCAGAAATGTCTCACTATCATAAAAAAGAAGAACCTAGGTTATTAAAACATCTTAAATTCCATATTATGTAGATCTCTGAAGTGTTTGAAGATGACCTGTCTATTTAAAATATCTTTGACCTTAAAAACATACCTAATATGACTACAAGTTCAATTATAATAGATGACTATTTACTAACCCTGTATTTCCTTATTATACTAAACAGTTGGTAAAAATAATTGTCAAGGACTAGAAATTTTCATTACATTGTTAAATGAGTTATATGGGTACAATACCTTGAACTAGAGTAGAAATATATGTACAGTATGTTCTAACAAAATTAATCTCAAATTTTTATCAATATGCAAAATTTGTATACAATATACAAAAGTCCAATCCAATGTAAAACATTTAAAATTAGTAGTTGCTTTTAAAAAATAGATTCAATAATCTACCTGTTTATCTTATATCTATATCCTCCCTTTCTTTTCAGAGTTGATTCAATAATATACCCTTTTATCCTATCATATCTATATCTCCCCTTGTTTTCAAAATAAGACCCTAAACATAGATAAGAATTATACATTAATTTAACTTGAAAGAGATAGTTAATAATAACTCTGAGCTAATAGGCTGAACAGTTTACAATTAACATAAGCCTCTGTGTGTTTCTTTGGGACAGAATGGTTGTGGGACCAGGCAGGACAGAAACTTCCCTCTACACTTGGAGGAAATGCATAACTGCCTGTAAATCTAGGAACAGTGGTAGAGATCGGGTTGTAGGAGGACTGAATGACTCTTCCAGACTAACACCTTGTTAGGCCACTTCCTCACCCCAATCTGTTATTTGTTGATGTGTGATGCCCTGCATCCTCCTCATAGATTCGAGGTACCTTTCGGTCTGCTTTATCAGTCACTTCTCCTCCCATCTCCAGAAACCTCATGAAATCTGTTATACTTCGCTAGCTCCCTCCAGTTAGTTTTCTGTGGTGTTCTTGGTTTATACCTTTTAGTTTTCCTACATATTTTACTGAATTGGAGTAGAAAAGGAATATAGCTTGCCTATAAAATAAGCAAGAAATGAAATAAATATGATGCTAGACTCCTCAGAATCACACTAAGCTCCTAAAGAAGCAACAATGCTAGCAATTTTCTAGGAGAAACTATTCAAACTTAAAATGCCTATATGGAGCAATTTGCCAATTCAGGATCAGGGTAGACATTTTTAAACACACAAGAATTTAATAATACTCTCAGAATTATTGAAGAATTCAGTACAAATGTATTATTTGGGGAAGTAAAAATAAAACCCTCAAATAAAAAGAAAATAATAATTTTGAAAGACAATTCAAAACCAGTGAAATCTTATGACCCAGAAGGAACAGGAGAAGTTGATGATAACTAACAGGAGCCACCAAACCTTGACAGCTGGGACCACCAATCATTAGTGACAGGGTTTTCAGTAACACAGCATTGCCTTCAAATGGGCACATCTGACTTTCCGTTTGGAAGATTTTAATTTTTGGAAGATGTCTCTAGAACAAAAACAGAAGAGTTTAATTTTATTAAAGGAAAAATGCAAATTACACAAACCTAGACAATTGAGCAATGATAAATATCAAAAACTGAAGCAGGAAAGGGAAGTGAGAGTTGGCATGGCGCTCATGATTCCTCACGAGTTCGTGCCCCAGAATGTGGTAAAGCAAGGCAATGGCTCAGTGTGAATGTTTGAAATGAAATAATGTATTTTCTTAATCAGAATGATCAAATGAAAACATATCTGTCTTTTCTCCTCCAAAGCCATGAAATATATAAGAAAATGAAAAAGTATAAGCTAAGAACACCACAGAAAACTAACTGGAGGGAGCCAGTGAAGCATAACAGATTTCACGAGGTTTCTGGAGATGGGAGAAGTGACTGATAAAGCAGACCGAAAGGTACCTCGAATCTATGAGGAGGATGCAGGGCATCACACATCAACAAATAACAGATTGGGGTGAGGAAGTGGCCTAACAAGGTGTTAGTCTGGAAGAGTCATTCAGTCCTCCTACAACCCGATCTCTACCACTGTGCCTAGACTTACAGGCAGACACGCATTGCCTCTAAGCTCTCCCCAACAAAATCATGGGGTCTTTTGCTGAAGACATCAAATAAGGTCTCTGAAGAGAGCTAGGGAGCTAATGTGGCATCTCCCTCATTCTGATACTGGAGAAATGTCTGGGGTAATAGCATCTCCCCCTTTCTCTCTGAAGTAAAGAAGCTCCTTAGTCCACAGCCAATCTCCGCTGACTGATGCTGCCATAGTAGGTAAAAGAAAGGTCAAAGAAACTCAGAAACCTGATCCCAGAGGAAACAGATTATTCAAACAACCATTATGTCTATTAACATTATCTCCAATAAGTAGTCTTAGATTTTTAATGTTTTGTTGAACCAAAAGAATGCAAACAGAAAAATGAAGAGGTTATAAGCATACAGCTTGATGTAGCGGCACAAAGTACCACCTACATCACCTGGTTTTAAAAAAGACAAAAGACATAGCTAGCACGTCCATCCCTTCAGAATACATTTCTGCCACTTTGCCCCATCTTCTCCCCAAAGAAACCTGACTCCCAACACAGCAGATTTGCTCATATGTGCTTGGCTTTCGCAGGTGAGGGAGCAATGGTCACAGGGCACGGTTCCGGTGCCTCCACTCCATGACATTCTTCTCTTCCACTAGTGTGACAAGGTGCACTCATATTACAGCATGGTTTCCTCTGGAGAAGGCGCTGCGGTTTACTTAGTCTCCAGTGTTGGTCATTTGGTCTTTTCTAGTTTTTGGCTTTTACGAACAGTACTACCATAAGAATGTTTTAGCATCTGTTTGTATGTACCTCACATTTATGATGGGTTTAGATATAGAAATTTTTGGTTTATAGGATATGCTGAATTCAAGTTTAGTAGACTATAATAAAAAAAATCCCCAAATTAGTTGTACTGATGTATACTCACAGCAGCTGCTTAGAGCAGTCTGGTTGTTCTTACATCCTTCTCCACCCTTGGTAAAATAATAATAATAACTATTTAATTAATTTATTTATTTAGTAGATATTGCTATTATTTTACCATTTTAGGCAGACATGGTGTATATATCTGAGTTCAAGGCCAGCCTGGCCTGGTCTACAGAGTGAGTTCCAGGACTGCCAGGGACTACAGAGAGAAACCTTGTCTTGAAATAAAAAGAAAAAACTTGTTTTTATTCTTTTATGCATTCTGATGGTTCTCTAATGGTGGCTGCTCTATAATCCTCAATGACTAAGGAAGGTAAGCACATTTTATATACTTGTTTCGTGTTTATACAGAAATACAAGTCCGTATGTATAAATATTTCTATAAATAAATAAATCTCTTCATTTGTTCAATGACTGCTCCAGTCCTCTGCCCATTTTATTGTGTTGGCTGTCCTTTTATCATTAGGATGGACATGTGTTGTGAAGATAAATGTTCTTCATATACATATATATATATTCAGATATATGTAATACATAGGAACACAGGAACTATCTAGTTTATATGTTAGGTAGGAACTGTATTCATTAATTACATGTTTAGTAAATATTTTTCCCCTCTGACCCCAAAAAAAAATAGATCACAGAAAGAGCAAGATGCTGGAAGACATTAGATGTTCAGCATCCACACCTCACACAAAAGGAAAAGCTCTCAGAAGAGATTTCACCTTCTGACTACTTTGGGCACCTTTGAAAGACACCTGAGAAGAACTTCATCTAAAAACTGAGTCATGTCAGACCTTTAAATAAGTTGAGTCCATATCTGAACAGACAGAGCCCAGCTGACACTGGCTCCACAAGGATAAGTGGATAAAAAAGGTCGCCTCATTTCTGGAAATCTGGACTTGAACTGAGGAGGAAAAACCCACCTTGAATATGGGAGCTGCCATCCCCTGAGCTAAGAAGAACAAAAGAATTTGTGTTTTTAATAACCACATTTATTTCTCTCTGCTTCCTGACTCCACACGATGCAACCACCTGCCTTACATTTCTGCTGTCGTGACTTCCACACCATCATAGGCAGAGCCCTCAAACAGCCAAAATGAATACTTTCTTCCTTGAGTTGTCTTTTGTCATATATTTTGTCATGGCAGTGAGAAAAGCAATTAATACAAGGTCAATCATCAAGATGCCTTGTCAAGGCCCTGTTTGCTGTGGGACAACAGCAAAGGATGTAACATTGTGGAGAGTGTGTGAGAAAAGGGCAAGAAGAGCAAGCCAAGAAGCCCAGGTTGTTTCCTTACAGACCACTCGTGCAATAACTAACCCATCTCTGAAGTAATTGGCCTCAATCTGCTAGGAGGCAAGAGCCTTCAAAATGTAATCACCTCTTCCAGTTCCCACCCCCCACTCCCAGTACCACTACGGTTGTAATTAAATTTCGACATGAGTTTGGGGCAACACTCAAGCCATACTGCAACCATGGTAAAGCAGAACTCTAATCTTAGTTCTCTGCTCCAATAGCATCTGTGTTCAAAATAAAATTTAACCTCTGCTTTGAAGCTCTGTTTGATCTGGTTTCCCGTCACCTCAACCCTTTCACCCTGCTTGCTCCCCAGTCTCCCCTCATTGGCCTTCTGTCTGTCCCTGACTCTGAAAATCTTAGTCCTAAGGTAGAACTGCCTCTATTTCCCCTTGACCAGACTTCTCCCAAGCATTCCTGGTTCCTTCTTATTTTTTTTTTAATCAGAGGGGGTTTCTGACAGTAGTCAGAAGGTGCTCCAGTGGCCGCCTTACCACAAACTCAACCCTGTTGGTTTTGAGTCCCTCTCATGCAATATCTTCTTCACTGCAGTAAGTTATCTGTACGTGAAGAAATGAATATTCTTTATTGTTCACAGGAGATCCCTAGAGGAGAGGTGTCAATGAAAATGTAATGTTCAGAATACATTGTACAAGAGGTTAATTTTACATAGTATTCAAGTAAAAAGTGCTTTGTTTTGTTTTTTAACACCTGGTTAGTTTTTACATTTTCACGGTAGCATAAGTAGCATGCCTTTCCCCGACAAAAGTGAATCCAAGTTGAATCTGCCTAGTTTGGGCTTACTGATGGAAACTTCTCTCTGCTCTGCTTAGAAGGAGGACACTCATAGGCCTTTAAATTCAGGCAGCTCAAGGACTGGGGAGTTCTTACTCCCACAAGACACTTGTCTTAGTTAGGATTCCTATCGCTGTGAAGGGACACCATGACCTTGGCAACCGTTATAAAGAAAACATTTAATTGGGGTGGCCTGCTTGCAGTTCCAGAGGTTCAGTCTATTATTTATCATGGTGGTGTGCAGGCAGATGTGGTGCTGGAGCCACTGACAGTCCTACATCTTGCAAGCAGCGGGAAGTCAACTGAGACACTAGGTGGTTTCCTGACCATAGGAATTTTCAAAACCCACCCCCACAGTGACACACTTCCTCCAACAAGGTCACACCTACTCCAACAAAGCCACACCTCTGAACAGTGCCACTCCATATGAGATTATGGGGGCCAATTACATTCAAACTATCACAATACTCTTATCTCCTAAATTTTATTCTTTGCTTTTGTACAAAGCAAATGGTGTTAGACACATTAAAACCACAGTAAGCTCAAAGAAATAAATGTCCCAGGAAGAATACCTTGGGAGTAAACTTAAATGAAGATTAACTAACTACTAAATAAGTGTATCACTGCAGACCTATTGGTTAAGGATAGTTGTGTAATTTACACACACATTTATATAATTCTAATAATAATACCTATCAGCCACTATATATTAAAATTTTATTATGTGCCAACAAGTATGTTAATGATTACCTGTTAAATAGAATAAATTTATCTCATTAGAGAAGAGAAAATGACCATCTCACCTTTGTCCCTGCTAAAATTCCATTGCCATGAAAATGGCTACTGTGAGTTTGTAGGATCATATACTAAAGAATCCCAATAGATGTAAATTGAATATAAAATGCAAGGCCTGTCCCCCAAGTGTTTACCTTCCTATGTGGGCAAGACCAATAAACAAATTCAATCTAGAATTCCAAGTTAAATAGAAATCAATATGGAAGGATGTACATATCCAGAGAGATGGTGTTTAAACTGAGTCCCTGAAGGTTCAAATCAGAGTTGTGAGAAAGCTTCTTACAGAGCAGAAGACCAGCACATGGCCATGAGCAACTGTGGGAAAGAATGCTGTTCACTAGGGGAACTGAAAGTAATTCAACATTGGCCAGAGCAGAAAGTGTATGTGAATACTGCAAGACTTGTCAACAAATGGCCATGAAAGCTGTCAGCCACACAGAACAGTTCAAACATAGATTGTCATTGAACAATGAAAGGAAGGGAAGGAATGATCATATTTATGTTTACAATAACCTTTCAGGTATGGCCGAAGGTAGGGGTGAGTATTGGCTGCACAGAAACTACGGTGATAGTGTCATAAGTCAAATTAGAGACAGTAGAAAAAAAACCAAAAGACAATTTTACCCTACATAGAAGATAATGTTCCCCTAAGAAGCATTGAACGACAAATATGAAGCCCAGTCCCAGTGGTCGTTCTCCCTGTGAGATGCTGATTGAGAGTCTCAGGGACTGCCCCTCCATATAGTCTATTGTCATTGTTCCTGGTTACCTACCAGGACTTGATGCTAAGACCACACTGCTGAAGACAGAATGTACTTTGGCCATAGGAAATGGGGAAATCAAGTTGGTACAGACCAGGAAATTTCCTCCCTAGTGACCAGCTTTCTCGTCAGCAGAACATGCCATTCAAGCTACTGGCGGAGCAGAGTGAGAGCCTCAACATCCTTGCCCAGCTAGGAACCTTGTAAGCTACAATAATAACCACTTGGCAAGATACACCCAAGGGTGCAATAGTGGCATGAATGTTATAGAGGTAATCAACCTCTAAATACATGCCAGTTACTATAAATTTGGCCAAAAAGGAGAGAGCCTACTACTATTATTTTGCTAGATGGACGTACTATCAACCTGCCTTCTAAAATTGTATTTCTATATCATAATTAGCGCTGCTCTCAGACCTCATCAGGAAAGTTTCTCTGTGCAGAGGGCATCAATTAAACCAGAACTCACACTTTGTCTAAGTGCAGAGAATAAAAACCTGTGGCATGCCTAGCCACAAATGGGACATCTATATCATATCTCACCCATCCTAGGCTCAGAGACCATCTTGGGGGTGGGGATATTTTAAGAGCCAGACATCAGAAAGAAATACTGCACTCATGAACTTATATAAGTGTGGTTGCTGGCACAAAGGCCTGAACAACATTAAGTCAGGTAGCATGCCATAATGGAGGTCAGAGAGGGGCTCGTGAGTCCCCAGCTGCAGCTGAGGAGCTATTGAGAGTTGATGACTTCTGGGGGAAGGGGTGTCAGTTTTCTTTAAGGGTGTGGTCCCTGGTAGGTTGACCATGAGACAATGGATGGACTCCATACCCATGAATATATGGGCAGCACAAAATGGAACTAGTGCTTTTTTAAACAAGAAAGAAAGAAAGAAAGAAAGAAAGAAAGAAAGAAAGAAAGAAAGAAAGAAAGAAAGAAAGAAAGAAAGAAAGAAGGAAGGAAAAGAATAGACCTAAAATGAGTTGGGCAGCGTGGAATAGATCTGGGAGGAGTTTAGGTGAATATAATCAAAATACATTGTATGGATGCATGAAATTCTCAAAAAAATTAACAAAAATAATATATTTAAAAAGAGTAGAAGAGAATGAGAACTTACAAGTGACTTTGGTTTGCAGATGACTACTCAGAAGAGAACACTGAAATTTGGGACAAAGGGCATTTCCGCGTCAGGAGAGGCATGGGCATTTGGTTCTTAGGATCCTGAAGTTTGCTAATCCACAATTACAATCCTGCTAACACTGGCAGAGCAGTGGGCCACTCTCCTGCAGTGGGGAATTCATCTCCTCTAAGAAGGACAAATACTTAAAAGAGTTATCTAGACTCACCAGCCACTGGAGTATAAGCGAAGACTCAAGAGAGAAAAATTGGGTACTGGTCAAGCTAAGAAACAGAACCTCCTGGTTGGCAAGAAAGCAAAAAGAAATTGAATAAAACTGAGAGCTAGTGCTGATGGTTATTACTGAGTGAGTCGCCCGAGATGGGCAAGATACCAAAACAGCTGTGAGCCCAGAGTCCCCACAGGCAGCGTCATATGTGACAGCATAGGCAGGCAGGCTGAGAAAGTTGTCATGTAGAGGTGTGAAGAGGGCAGAGTTAAAACTTAGACAATTAGACAGTAGAAGGCCGCCTCAGAAATACCTCACGGTGATCGCAACTGCTTCCTATTTACGGTCGGGTTGAAAAGTGGAAAGTCTGGATCCTCTTCAGCTACCCGCGAACTCACTGGGGCCTCCAGGAAGCTGCAGCCTTGCACCAGCAGTGGCTCTGCTGCAATGTGACAAGGCCCTAGAACTATGCATTATGAACCATGATGACCTTATAAGAAGTCAATGAGGAGATGTGGGTGGAGAAAGCCATGGTCCACAGGCTTCTGTCTGTTGGATTTCCTGGTAAAGTCTGCTGTGGGGAGAATGCCTCAGAGTGTGCCTCTTTGAACGCTAAAGAAGCCCCCTCGTGAGGTTTTAGACATCTCTGGGATCTTAGAGGTCTTCAAATGATCCACAAGAGTTTTTCCTTCCATGTTTCTACTTCAATAATACTATAAAATCAATATAAGCATGTTCTGAATTGTCATCATGACTCCTTTAAGTCCAACCCTGCCCTGAAAAGTCAGCGCTGCCTTTATCCCCAGTTCAGTCACATTTGTGGCAAGTAGTACTTTGTTGTTACAGACTAACAGTGAAGGAAAGCTAGAAAGCAATATCCTTCCAAAGTAATTCTGCAAGAAGAGTCTTATTAAGTACTCTAGCAATGCCAGAGTACCAAGACATTGCTGAAGCATGCTAAGTAACTAAACATTTGATGCTTAAGATACTAAAGAAAGTCTAAAGCAATACTAAAGCGACAGTCAGGAAGGAAAACGAACATCCTGCTTCAGTAAATGACAGAAACATCTTCTGTCTTCATTAGAAAAGCCCCAGGGGATAACTTGGGTCACGCAAGCAAAGCAAGCAGGGTGAAAGGTTGAGAGCACAGCAAAGGTGTTTCTGGGCCACAGCTGAAAGTTCAGAGGCTCATGTCTGCCATAAATAACGGCAAACCCATCTTCCTGGGAACGCTTTAAGGGAGATAAAGTTGGATTGGGTTCTCTGTCTCCTGAGCCTCTTCAATATTAGTTTGGTTCTGATAGACATTCAACAATGGCATGGCTTGAGTTATGATTCTTAGTAAGTTCCTAAGGCCAGAGAAAGATTTCTGGTACTGAATGATGAGGAAAGGCATATGACTAAATGGTACTGTGGGCCAACATTAAATACAGACTTAGAACAGTTAACTGAGAATGCCTTCTGGGCTTGTCACTCTAGTACTTCAGATAATAGAACTGGCACAGTCCCTGCACTCAGCCATCTCTCTACAATCTAGTGACGTAAGGGATGGCCCAAACAATTGATCCATGCTGAAACTATAAAGCATCCTCCCTACCCTACCCCTGCATTTATTGCTTTAATAAAATGAACATCAATGCCTAAAGCCCTGGGAAGAAGTTATCTACATTCTATTGGACCCCTCTATCAAGGGTGTGGCTCACATTCCAGCAGGGATCGCAAAGCCTTTAACTCTATCTAAGACATGCAGAATCCAGGACGCAAGCCCTATACCCAACTACATAGCCCTGACATTTGGGAAACCCCACTCTCTCAACATATAAAAACAATCTAAACATTAGGAGAAATAGCTGGGTTCTACCCATGATCATAAACAGGCAGATATCTCATATGCATTAATTGTAAGAAATAATTTGGATTTCACTATGGTTTCTCTCGATGTGCACTTATTTCAAGAGGCTTGGAGCTGGCCGAGAAAGCGTGTCTGACTAATAACCTAAAAATAAATTCTCCAGTTCCCTTCAGAACTTCTGCATTTCTCAGACTTCGTTTTCAGCTTTTACTTCCAAATGGCCTGTTAAAAAGGAAAAGGCCTGGACTGCTGTGGCTTCTCTTGGGAATGTCATGAAACCTCTGAATGTGCCACGCACTCGTTTAAACTAGGTAAGGTTTTTAAATAAAATCACAAATCTAGTCATTTACCAATGAAATGTCAATGTCAATCCTTAAATAATTCAACTATCATGAAGTCTTTCCACCCATTACAGTTAAATTAGAAATTTTAGTACTAGTTACAAAGAAACACAAGAGAATACGGTGTTTTATACTTGTTCACATGCACATGTATGTAGGACACATGTATGTAGGACACGTGTGTGTAGAAAATGTGTGTAGGACACATGTGTGAAGAAAATGTGTGTAGGACACATATGTGTAGAAAACGTGTGTAGGGCACATGTGTGTAGAGCTGTGCACAGTACAGAAGAATACTTTGGATGTTACATTAAAGTATTCTGTGGCTCTTGTTGCACACACAAAGAAGCAAAGTGAGAACTGTTTGGAAACACTATCAACTCCAGTCCTCTCACTTCCTCACTCCACTCTGCACCCTCAGGTTTGTGCAACTACCTTTCCTATCACCTGTCGGGCCTTCGTGGCTCCTCACCGTCCATCTAAATCTCCAGCTTTCCCAGGTGTGTTCTTCTTCGTTCCTGACAACTGCTAGCAGCACTCACAGAGCACCCCTTTCCACCTCTTCAGTGCGTACAGTCTTTAGCTTTGTTGTCAGTTTTAACCTCTATAAGGAGAACTCACTCTCTACATCTACAGTAAAATTCTGATCGCAGAGTAACTATGCAATAACTACTCAATAATTGATCTACTATCTAAAACTATACTCTGCCAAACTGAATAATAAGGATAAGAAAAGCCCTTGTGTTACTTAATTTAAATAAAGCTAAAAATGATTAGAATGGATAAGATTTACCAGACACCTGGCCTGAGCACAGAAATTTGGGGGTTTCACAATATTTGGTTACTCTTTTTTTGTTGTTCAGTTTCCCCTTCGAATTAGCTGAAGAACTAAAAACACATAAAATGTTCTTCGTAGGGTGTTTCTGAACCCACAGATTTTATCGTTATTAGTAACAATCTACTGAGCACAATCAAATGGGAGCTATAAATAAAGGCCACACGGTCTAATAAGAATTCACAAGCACATGTCTGTTCTCTAAGAAGATCTATCTCAATTTGAAACTGACTTTACACATGACTCCATGACTGACCCTCAGGAAACCCGAAATGAACTGCAAAATTTCCCACCTTCTGTTGTCTTCATATTTTCTAAATTTTATCCTGTCTTCAAGACCCACTACAAATTCTTTCTCTTCTATAAAGCTTTGTTCTTCACCTACAGAGAACCACCAATCCCCTTTTCTATAAACTGCAATTAGATGAGACTTCAAACCATATCAAAGAGCAGCTGTTCTCGTAAACGCTTTGTGTTCGTGCCTTATCTTCTCCGCCAGGTTAAATGTATTGCTGTCTCCACCAAGCTGACACACAGGCAGGGAAAAGCTGCCAACCAAGCTGAATAGTTCTAGTTACTACAAAAGATGATCCCATTGCTCAATGTTAGCAGGACTGAAAGTTGTAGAGGTGAATTCATGTCCTTCGTGAGAAAGGTGACAGATTGAGAAACATAAAGAAAAGTGATCAAATAATCAAACCAAAAATGTTTAGGCCCACAGATTTTTCTTAAACTATTTTTAGTGTGTGTGTGTGTGTGTGTGTGTGTGTGTGTGTGTGTGTACCACAGCATTTGTGCGCGGTCAGGGTCACAGCTCTCTCCTAACACCACGGGACCATGAAGTTACCCAGTTACCCAGGTTGTCAGGTTAGGTGGCAAGCCATTTAGCCCACCAACGCATCCCACTAGCCCTGAAAACACTATAACTTAAGATGTAGATGTTTATGAACATCTTTGTTCATTGGCTATACTGAAGCATCAACTCATAAGAAACATGTTACCTCCACTTACAGATCAACCTCAGAGATGCTAGTAAGTTCAGCTCAGTTAGAGTTTTCCACAACCAGTGGCCAAATCTTTTAACACTGGCTAGTCCTCATAAACCATAAAACAGCCGTCAGTTTATCAAATATAACTGGAGGATTTTTAAAGTTCCTGGAATAAATGTCATCCTGAGCACATTTTTTTTCTTGCCCTATAGGGAAATAATAGAAACCTCAACTTTATTAGAAAACTTTTACCATTCCAAATGGCGTCATTGTGGACTCACCCCTAGAACCCAGGACCAATCTGTATGCTTCAGACCCCCCACCCCCTCACCCTAGTTCCCAGGATAGGAGAAAAAAAAGAACTTCACACAAGATCTGCTGACGTCAACAGAGTGTTTGCGTGCAGAGAGTCTTGTGGATGCTTAGACAGTGTGTTGTAACTTTTCTTAAGGCCTCAATTATTCAAAGAAACCTCACTTCTGAGAGGGGGGTTTCAGCACTCTCTTTCAACAAAAAAGTAGCAACTCAATTATGAATTTGCTGAATGTGCTTCACAGCGTGTCCTGCAACTAGAAGCCTGCATTCGGATCTTGACCTTGTCTTAAACTTCACACTGATGTAAAACAGTGCCACACATTTTTAGGAGAAAAATAATGAAAAAGGAACAAGGCACAAAGAATAGAACAACAAAGGCCTATAATTCCTTGACTTTTCAGCATTTTCTTCTTTGTTTTTTTCCATATTTTTACTGACGCCAAATATCACCAAGGAACCTGAGTTCTCATGGTTTCTGATCAAGTGACGGATATTATAACAAGCTCAACACAAAAAGAAATAAAAGTGTTGGGTTTTTTTTTTGTCTATTTGTTTGTGCTATGTAGTAGAGAACAATGAGAATCAAATAAATAAATAAATAACCCTAAATCAAAGAGAGTTTGTGTGGCTCTTGAATATCTATAATCAAGGCAGCATAGCTGGTTCTTTCACTTTCTTATTAATGCAACAGAGATTGCGCATAACTTGATCTAACTGTGTGAAGCAAATTCATAAAGCTTTTAAAACTTTCCTAAGATATAGGAGCCTTCCTGCATCCTACTCAAGAACCAGTAATCTGAGCACACCCAAAGATCTAGAAGCCTGTAGTAGTGAGTATCTAGGGACAGGGTGAGTTGCACCTAAGGAAACTTGGTTTGTTTAGTCCTCGTGATCATCTATTTCCTATAGTATGCCTCTAACTCCCAGGCAGCAGACTGGGAAAACATTGTGGTGGGAGCTGTTCTTGTTTGTAAGGCTGAATCAATTAGAAGTTCAAAATAAGGGCAGAGTCCTTTTTCAATACCTATATGAGAAGAAGTCTTTTCATTCCAGGAAAGAAAGTATCACCCAAATGAATCACAACACTGTTCATGTGACACGCTCCAGATCTGCGACTGTTAAAAACAACGTTCAGAGAGAAGATGCTGTCTAATCGTCAGGAACCTCGTTCTCCTGAGCCCTTTACTGAGTGATGAGGAGAGATCAGCTGACAAGTTATTTTGATCTGTTTCAGTTCCATAAACCATGCATACAGATCTGTTCTCAGGGCTGAAGTAATTAAAAAAATTAAAGACGACAGATTTTCTGGCCCACTCCTCTAGTAGATTTTCATAAAACTTTAGGCATCCCCAGAACAACGAGGCCAGAGCACGCTGGGTCTGGCCATCTCGGCCCTTACTGCTGGTTTTGCTGCTGTTGTTTTGTTTTGGTTTTGTAAAGTATGATATTGCTATTATCCGAGTGAAGAATTTTACTCCACGTTTGAATTTTGCTACTTTTGTCTTACTGATGGGTTTTGTCTTTTCTTTGAAGTCCTAGAGGACTTATTCAGAGCTTCCAAAAGACACTTACATTCCCTTCCCATCTGATATTTGATGTGCTTGTGTGTTCAGAAATAACATAGAAGTAGATATATACAAAGATATTTAAATGGCTATTTCTTTTTCAAAACAGGAAGGAAGAAGAAATAACTTCTTTGCCATCACATAGATATGCGTGTATACAGGCACATATATATACACACAGAGAGACATATGTGCACACACACATGTATTCATGTTCGGGCTATGTATATATTTAAAGGCATGATCCCCACAACACACACACACATACACACACACACACAAAGCAGTGGTTTGGGGGACACCAGGCGCCTCTTCTGCACTATTTTACTTGTCTCATTTCCTACTTTGCCCAGAGCACTAGGCAGGATTGTAAGGGGAATGTGGCCTCTTCCTTTGTTCTGGTTACAGCTGCGTCTGTCTGAATGAGCTTTCCAAGGGCCCAGGGTAACGGTCTTGACCATAACTGCTCATGAGAAGCCATGAAAGGATAAGCAGGCAGCCACATGAACACGATGCTCTTTAATTATGAGGTCCTATCATGGAAGGAAGGCTGGCAGACAGGCAGACACATTCCAATTACGCTAATACACCTTGTAAACATCAAATATTTTTAATCTGAGATTAAAGAGAGCCTGTATCCTCACAACACTCCTGAGACTGCATCTCGGGGCTACTGCCCGTGCTGCTGGTGAAACAGGATTTCCTTTGGTCAAAATAGACTTTCACAAAAATAACTGCCTCAAGTCTGGAGGTCACATGCAGCTTCCACTGCAAGCTGTCCAAAATTTCAAATACACTTCTTAAAAACCTTCAGAAAAGACAGAGTCCAAATTTTCAGAGGAAACTGAATAATGTATTTGTATCCCAGAGACCAGGGTCAGTTCCTTACCTGGGATTAGGGCTCAGTGGTTGCAGGCCTTGATCTTAAATTCGGTTCCTATGTGGGTTACCTGTCTTTGCTTGGGGCCAGCTCCTAGCCTACAGACTGAGACAGTACTGCCCAGACCACATCCACTCATTCACGCCAGCTAGGGGGAGTGATTCTAAGGCAATATACACACATATACATACACTCATATATACATACACATACATACATATGTAAATATACATACACATTATATATATACACACACACACATATATATGAAGCTCCTGATCCTATATCACAAATATTAGGATGGCTAAATTAACGTTCATACGAACAGAATCTTCATTTAAATAAAGTTGTTTAAGGTAAAAACTCCTGTTTTAGTGCCTCCAGGCTGTGACAGCAAATCATCTTCAAGTGGGCAGCATACAAGCAACAGAAGTTTCTTACAACTCCAACAGTGAGGAGGGTTCAGGCAATGGTTCAGCTAAGTCTGTGGTGAGAGCCACCTTCGGTGCACAGATGGTGCCCTCGTAACTTCACACGGTAGAAGGGTGAAGGATGTCTCTCTAGCCAAATTTAAGAGCAAGGCCTACAATCACCAGTCCTAACCAAGGGTTCAGAACTGACTAGGATCTCTGGAGGAACATAAAGACATTAGTGTTCTTATTAGAACACTAACCCCATGCATATAGGCTCCACCCATGTAGCCAGCTTAGCTCCTAATAACATCACCTCAGGGATTGGGATTTCAACATAAGAATTTGGGAGCAGGGCTAGCTCAGTTGTTAAGAGCACTTGCTGCTTTTGCAAAGGACCTGGGTTCAGTTCCCAGCACCCACACAGTAGCTCGCAACCATCCATAATTTTAGTTCCAGCAGATCCCATGAGCACCAAACAAAACTCTCACACACATAAAAGAAAATAAATGAATCTAAAATAAAATTAATTCCAGGACAGTCAGAATATGTCTAAATAAAAAAAAATATTTGGACCATAATACCTTCACCTTCTTAGACCAATCAACCATACATGTCAGCAGTAATATTTGTAGATAGTCTGATAAAGAATTTGGGGGAAAAATAACTTTTAAACAAGCGTTATCACTTTTGAACTTATGAGATTCTGATATGCAGAAAAGGCAGGTGGGTGCTTGAAAACTATGGTGAAGCATCATAATATCTTGAGTCACATGATTCTGATATTTTGTGTATCATTTCCTCAAAGTGAGTGTGTGTGTGCATGCGCATGTGTACACACGTGTTTTGTATATACAGGGGCATGTGAAAGGCAGAAGATGACTTCAAGTGTTAATCCCCAGGTTCCATTCGCCTTTTCCCCTGTGAGATGGAATGTCTGACTAGCCTAGAATTGTCAGTTTGGCTAGGGTGAATTGCCAGCCAGGCCCAGGAATCTGCCCATCTCCACCTCCCTCAGACTGGTATTACAAGCATGCATTCCCATGCCAGCTTTCTTTTATGATTCTGAGGGACAGAACTCAGATCTTTGCATGTGCAGGGCAAGCAGTCTGCTGACTGAGCCACCTCCCTAGCCTCCAAAGGAAATTTTAATGTTACAGATCAAGGGAAATTGAGCATTATGGGTGTCTTTACAAATGACAAACTCTCTGGCCCCAGGTAAGGTAAACAATCTACAATCCAGAAGCAATGATCCCCTTCCCAACCTAGTGGCTTTTTATAACTGGAGACCATTTGGAAGGCAAGAAAGAGGTAGGCAATGCAAAATTATAAACCCACCCACATCCTCATACCTGTCCACTGCAACCCATCCCCTCCCCGGGCTTAGACAGACTGGTGTGAACATCCACCACAACCTATCTCCTCCCCGGGCTTAGACAGACTGGTGTGAACATCCACTGCCACCCATCTCCTCCCCAGGCTTAGACAGACTGGTGTGAACATCCAGAACAGTGCTTATATAACTGGAAGAAGCAAACTAGAACTTATTCCTTATAATGTATATAATTTGTTAGCAGACACTTAGAGAAGCAGAACTGGCCGGTGCATTCATTTGACAAACACCCTAAGAACTTGTCTTTGTTAGAGTTTTTATTGCTGTGAAGAGACACCATGACCAAGGCAACTCTTATAAGGAAAGCATTTATCTGAGAGGGTTCACTTAGAGGATCAGTCCATTATCATCATGACAGAAAGCATAACAGCATGCAGGCAGATGTGAAGCTGGCTACATCCTGTCTTGCAGACAAGAGGAAGCTGACTGACACACTGGGTGGTATCCTGAGCATAGGAAACCTCAAAGCCCACCCCACAGTGAAACACTTCCTCCAACAAGGCCACACCCACTCCAACAAAGCCACAACACCTAATAGTGCCACTCCCTATGACATTATGGGGGCCAATTACATTCAAACTACATTCTATTCCCTGGCCCCCATAAGCTTGTACATCTAGTCCAACTTCAAAAATCTCCATAGTCTATCACAATCTCAACAATGTTTAAAAGTTCAAAGTCTCTTCTGAAATTCATACAATCTCTTAACTGTAATCCCCTATAAAATCAAAATTTAAAAATTTACATATTTTCAAGGTATAATGGCACAGGATATACATTACTGTTCCAAAACATAGGGACAGGAGTATAGTGAGGATAATACTGGGTAACACTGAAAAACCAGTTGGGCAAACCCCATGTTCATGTCTAATGTGAAAGAGCTATTCAGATCTCTAACTCTGTTCAGTTTTGTTGACTGCAACACACTTCTTTCTCTCGGGCTGGTTCCACTCGCTGTTAGCAGCTCTTCTCAGCAGGTGTCCCACAACTCTGGCATCTCTAATGTCTTGGGTTCTCCAAGGCCATCCAGACTTGACCTTCACAGCTTCATGCAATAGTCTCTCTATTAGGCCTCCATTCAGGGACACCCCTGACACATGCCTGGCCTCAGCGGCTTTCTTTAGGCACAGAGGCAAATTATATAACCTGTTTCTTCTAATACTTAACTCTAAAGCCGGAACCACGGGGACAAAACTACCAAATTCTGCTGTTTACTGGGGCAGGAACATGGCCCCTTGCTCAATTACGTCTTCATCAGCTTTCTGTCCTTCACTGCCTATGCTTGGCTGTTCTGAAACTTCCTCTGCAGATCAGGCTGGCCTCAAACTCAGAGATCTGCCAGCCTCTGCCTTCTTAGTGCTGGGACTGAAAGTGTACCCCACCACACTCAGCTCTAAGCTTTTCTTTAGTTCCTTTTCACAAGTTGGAAACTCAGCTGAGTGGGGTCTCACCCTGAGGTCACCACTCCTTTATCCCATTTCTTAATCCATTTGTCTCCATGAACACAGGATTTCACTCCATTCCACTTTCTGTGGTTCTTTTTCTCCACAAATTTTATTTTGTCATTTTTACCTTGCTCAGTTTGCTACTTTTCATTATAAATCTTCATTGGAGTTACCAGTAATATCCATATGACAGTCTATACTAGGCTTTTTAGAGATTTTTTTTCTGCCAACAGAATGAATCCAAAACTTCCAAAACTCTTCACTTTGGCCTAAGGCAGACTCTTCAGACAAGGACAAAAGGCAGCTGGCCACTTTCTTCCCCAGAGCATCAGAAGAATGATCTCTAGACGACTTACTAAATTCTTCCCCTCTGAAACCTCTTGATTGAGCCCCCAACAATTCAAATAACTCTTAGTATGTCTTTCGTCCATGTTCCTACTAATATGGCCCATTAACCAGTGCTTAAAGCATTCTAGTGCTTTTATACCCAAAGTACCAAAGTCCAAATTCCTCCAAACAAATAAATGATCAGGCCTATTAGAACAATACCCTAGTCCTTGCTACTAACTTCTGTCTTAGGGCTTTTATTGCTGTGGAGAGACGCCATGACCACTCAATACTTATAAGGAAAACATTTAACTGAGGGGGCTCGTTTAGAGTTTCAGAGATTCAGTCCATTATCATCATGGCAGAGTGGATGGCAGTGAGCAGGAAGAAGTGGTGCTGGCTACATCTTGGCTTGCAGGCAACAGGAAGTCAATTGACACACTGGATGGTTTCCTGACCATAGGAAGTCTCAAAGCCCACCCTTACAGTGACACACTTCCTCCAACGAGGCCATATCTACTCTAACAAAGCCACACCACCTAATAGTGCCACTCCCTGTGAGACTATGGGGGCCAATTACATTCAAACTACCACACAACTGTACTTATTACTTAGAAGGCACTGTGTGGTGAGTGCTTGAGATGGAAAAACAAATTAGACAAACCCCTCAAGCTCAGACTGAGAATAGCTCAGTATAGAAAAGAGACCAGTAAACATATGAACAGACACAAAAATGTAAACATAAAAATGATAAAAGTTAAACATACTGTGGTATAAGCAGAGCACACAGTATAGAACCAGCACAAAGGAGTGAATGATTACCTAGTTTCCAGGCAGGAGAAGTATTGGTGGGGAGGGATAAGGGGATCAGGCTGACTTGGCTTTAGTGATATTAGTCAGGTCTTTGCTGGTGGGAATGCAAGCTGGTACAACCCCTATGGATGTCAGTGTGGTGA